>VZTL01038822.1:0-68301 GCA_013400535.1 Scopus umbretta
AAAAAAAGATGGGGGAAAAAATAGAAAAGAAAAAGCAATTCAGAACAACTGGATCATCTTTACAAGGGACGGAAAGGGCTTTGCAATAACAAAAAAAGCAAACTGACAAAACCAACCCCCCAGGCAATGTCTGATTTACATCATCTTAATAATAATAATAATGATAAAGGTGTATGAAAACAAAAGGACTCCAGGAAACCATGGGATTAAAAATAACACCCCAAACCCTAAATTATTTGGTGATGTGAAAAGCTCAGGGGTTTTTTAGGGGGAGTAGGTGTGCAGCAGGGAAACTCTTAAAGAGAAAACTAAAGCAATGCCAACTGGCATCTTCCTCAGCGCTTCTCCTTGAACCCCACTCAGCAACCACCAAGATTTCAAGCTATATTTGTGGGCATTTCAGCCTTGTCCCATCACGGCTGGGGGGCTGCCCAGTCCTGTCCCTTGTCCCTCATCCTTCCCAGCACCCCTGTGCAGCTGGGGCTTGGGGCCAGACTGCGAGACCCCATCCTCAACAAGGTCCATGGTCCATGCTGGAAATGAGGTTGGTACCTTCCTTGCTCCGAACCCACCATTTTGGGGCCAAGAGCTGTGGCTGGGGTGCTGGGTGCCTCCAAGCTAGGGCTCTTGCAGCAAACCCTCGGGGCAAAGGGTGCTGCCAGGATTCGGGGCAGAGTGTAAGGGCATTGAAGCCCACCACTGCCTATGCGTTTTGGGGAGGATTCATGCCCTTTCATCACTTCCAGACAGCTCAGCATTGCCCCCAGGCATGAAGAGCCGCAGGGGCTCAGCACCCGACTCCCCATCACCCCTTGGCATCTCCTCCCCAAAACCTTTTGGGCTTATGTCCCTCTCTGGAGATGTAATGCCCTCACTCAACCCCAGAGCAGCCACTCAAGGATCTTCTGGGATTGGGTGTCAAAATGAGTGGGGACCGCCCAGGAGAAGAGAAAGACCCCCTCCATAAACACCACCATCACTTTTCACATCACTTGGGTCACAGCTCAAAAGCGCAGGGGAAGCAGCAAGGCCGTTGCCTCGGACAGGTCAAAATAAACTCAGCATCATCATCAAAGGCCCCCCTCCCCTCCCAAATAATGCCAAAAAAATAAAATAAAAGGTAATTTCTGGGTCTCAACGTTAAGAAACATAAAGTGTTAGACTGTACCTATTAATGCTCACTATTCCAACCATTTTTTTTCTTTTTAAAGTTTTACAAAATGAATTACCGTCACTTTTTAAACATTGTGTAAGAAGAAATGAGTGTGCACAACTCTACACTTTTCTAGCATTCTTGAACTAATTCACAAATGCGAGAAAATGGGGAAAAAAAACCATGGGAAAACCAAACAAACAAAAAAAAAAAGATGAATGTAGGTAGTTTGATGTTATAAACTATACAGGAATGAAGCGCTTGTTGCCACAGAAAGAACAGGGACGGGACCTTCCCCCTGTTCAATTTTGCGTGCTAAGAGGGTCATTTTTTATTCTTTTATTATAAACACTATTAAATTCCGACTGCTTTTTTGGTTTTTTTTTTCTCCTTTATCTGAATATACAAGAACATTCATTATCAAATGTTCGTTATCATCAATACTACAAAGAACGAGACACAAATCGCAAGAAACAATGGAAAATGTTAATAAAGCTGAAAGAGTCGTCGAGTTTTTTTTGTGGGTTTTTTTGTTTTTATTTTTTTTGAGTTTCTGCAGGTTTTTTTGTTTGTTTTTTTGTTTTTTTGTTTTGTTTTGGTTTTTTGGTATCGAAGTCAGGTTTTTCTGGGCAGAAAAAAATAATTAAAAAAAAAAAAGAAGAAGAAAAAACCCACAACACTCAGGGTTGGGGGGGGGAGAGGGAGGAGAAACAGCCCCTCCTGTCCCCCCGCCAAAAAAAGCAAAGAAAAAGGCAAGCAAGCAGCTATGCCAGCACAAACTGGGGAACCCAGGAGGTGATTTGCAAAGTACCATGGAGGAGCGAGTGACCTGCCCGGGCAGGGGGTGCCGTGGGCAGGGGGTGCAGGCAGGAGGGGAAGCAGTTGCAGGGCAGGGGAAGGCAGCCCCAGTACGGGCCAGCTCCGCTAAGCGGGTGGTTTCAGCTCATCCCCAGTTGGTTTCCAAGAGGTACCGTGGCATTCCCGCAGGCACGGCACTGCTGCCGCTCCGGAGACCAGACCTGACCCAGTCCCACGTCCCCAAAATCCTTTAGCAGAACGGTTTCATGTAAAATAAGCTGGAAATGGTTAAAGGGATGCACTGGGGGAGGCCAGAAGAGGAGGAGGAGAACAAGAAGGTGCACAGCGGCTCGGAAAGATGGGCAGCACCTCCTAACTGTCCTCGTGGGGAAGCAACCTTCTCATTGCTCTTAACATATTCCCAGCTGGGAGGCAGCCCTAGACCTCACACATTGCATCACGCTCTGCAACACGGTCCCCATCCCCTGGCAGGGATGCGAAACAAGGAGCAGAAAGGGTCTCACTGCTGGAGACATAAGAACTAAGCAAGGAGCAGCTTGTGCTGTTTCTCATCTACCCTTTCCATTCTACTCTGATCCCACCAACTCAGAAACAAAAAAATCCACTGAATTGGGACTTCTCGTATTTGGGGGAAGGTCACAAATTTCAGAGCGGATGTTTTGGAGCCTTCTGGGCTTGTTCCTGAGGGAAAGGCAGGCTTCATCTTCACTTCAGGCAAGTCTTGCTGCTGGCCCCACGCTGCAATTTAACAGTGCATCAGAACTGTAGGCACACCACCACTGTGGCCTGCAGGCCAACCACCATTATTTTTTCCAGCAGAAAGGTGGAACTTTTTCTGGCAGAGCTTTAATTTTAAATGGTTACTGCTTAACGCTGCTCTGTGCTGGCAATTTCCATCTTGAGATGGCTGGCACCAGCACAGGCAGGGTGGGCATGGACGTGCAAGAGCATGAGATGTGGCCAAGAAATATTTGGATCCATCACAAGGTGCCAGACATGCTGAACCCACGCTGGTCCCCATGACACCCAGGGTCTTGCTGTGGGCTAGCTCAGCCTCCTCATGCCCGCTGGAAGAACTGGTGGCCAAAAGTACTGCCCTGGCATGAAGCTCAGCCCATTGCCTGGGGCAAACTGGTGTCTCCGCACCCCACTCTTCAACAAAGCCATGTCCTCCCAGCGTTGGCTGCCTGAGGGGGTGTTTCAGAGGATGAAGCCTTGCTTACCACCCATCACCACTTGTCCAAAAAGTGGACCAGAAACCCCACGAGTGCTCCTGCGATTTCGGATGCCACTCTCAGGATAAAACCAGCAGTTTCAGTTGAAAGACATTCCCAAGCAGGGCATCCACGCCGTCTTGCAGAGTCTTCACCATCAAGGAAACCTGTTGCATTAAGCATTACCAAAAGCCTCCAACGTGCTCACCCCACTGCATCCAGCCCCTGGGATCCTGCTGCCTGTCTCTCACTGCCCGCCTGGCAGGGCTTTGGCAACGCAGTGGGTGCAACCAACCTCTGTGGATCCTGCCTGCGCTGGGGAACCCACCTCCTCCTCTTCCACAGCACAGCATGCTCCCAAAAACATGAACCAATGCCCTCTGACAGTCTCCTTGCCAGAAAAAACTCCACCGCTGGGCTCCCTAGGTGCTGCGAGAAATCTGCTGGGGTCCCATCAATCATCTACGCCTGATCCTGTACAATAGAGGTGCTCAGTGCCTTCTTTATCAGCGATGCCCATTTCTTGTCCACCTCTGCCTTGTTTTCTTCCCTCCCTCTCCTCCCCTTCAACAGTGGGGAAGGAGGTTGGCAGGGTTTCACGGCTCATCCAGCGCAGCAGAGCAGGGCAGGGACTGGGAAGAGTCATTGGTTTCCCAGGGCTGGGAATGGGCCGGTACCTTTTGGAACCGAAGGAGAGCACACTGGCTCCTTCTCCTACGTGCATGGGGGGGCTGTGTCCACCCGCCCTGTCACCAGCAGTGCCCAAGGGACAGCTCACTGAGGCAGGGCTGGGCACAGGGAGGCGATGTGCTGGCTGTGGCCAGGGCTGGCGGAGACAGGGTGGCAGCAGGGCTGCAGTGGCGTTCCCTACGGAGAGGTAGCATGAAAGAAGAGGGGTTGAGGGGGCCTGCCTGCTAGTAAAGGAACGAGATGTGACTGAGGTACATTTGTGGCTCCTCAGAAAGATGCCCAGCATGAGGCCGTACACTGCTTTGGGGTCGTTTTGTGTGGCGGCAGCTGATTTTTGCTTTTCCTTCTTAAAATTCTTCTACCTGTCGACACATCCTTCAGTGGGAAGGGCTGAGGGGAAGGGAGTGGTGTTGTGGCAGTGGCAGGGAGGGGGAGAGCGGCTTCTACCCAGAAAAGAAAGGGAAGAGAGTATAAAGAAGTGTCCAGATTGGCTGAAAAAAGCATCCCGACGAAGAGAAGAGAAGAGAAGGAGTCTTCTTGTGTGTGCTGATTGGGTTCACCTCCAGTCTGACTGCTGCGGTGTTAGGAGAGGCCCCCTCCCCTCCCGCCCCCGCCGGGGCTGGCTCAGCCAGGGATGCAATTTGCTGGGAGATCAGTTGGAGGTATCAGAGTGAACGCTGCCAGGGCCTTCTGTGGGGGAGGTCACTGACGACGGGGTAGTAGCATCTTGCCAACCTCCATTAGCCTGCAGGAAGGGAGACACGGAGATGTCAGTCACCCAACGGCATGCCCAGCCCTACCCAAGCCACCCACCAGCCTCGGACCTCCCCACTTCTCTCTCGACAGGGGCCGATATACAAGGCAAAGATGACCCCTCTGGCTCTCCCATCCCACCATGGACTGCAGAGCTCCATCAGTGGGATGGGTCCAGAACCAATTCTGTCAAAAACAGGGGTTTTGATAAATTGCAAGTGCTCATGGGAAATCTGTCCTTTAAAAAAACAATATTTTTCTGCAGAAACACTGAACTATGGTTGTTTCAATTTTTCTACCCCCAAATAGGACCCTTCCCCATACAGAAGGAGGAAAATAGCAAACACCTCACTCCAGAAAGGCCACCCTAGGACGTCATCTGGACCTAGGTGCTATGAACACACAGAACAAGCGATGGGTCTCAAGGGACCTCTGAGCGGTGCTGTGTCCCCCAGCATTGCCCCATGTCCCCCCTTGCCACCTTTCCGGTCACCCCTCCTGCTGTGTGGTCCCTGTGGGTGGGGAAGCCATCAGCACCAAGCCTTTTCACGGGGAAGACACGCTGCCCACACACCTCTCCTGTCACTGTGAAGGCTGCGTTTGGGGATTTGGGCCACCTCTCTGCTCCCAACACAGAGCCTTCCCCTCCTCACTTTGCAGTAAAACCACAAATTTCTGCTGCCCCGGGGCTGGTCCTCCATGCTCCCCATCACCCCTCCTCAAGGGATCCCAAGCCACAGCGCAACGGAGGTGCCACCACCATATCCCATCCGAGGGTTCATACAGCAAAGCATGGCAGACAATTTGTTTCTTCTAAAACCAGACACAGAACAAAATTCTCCAGCCTCTCAAGAGCAGAGTTACTGGAAGGCCCCGGCTGCCGCAGGCAGGAGCCGGCAGCGCACAGAAGCTGCTCCTCAGCTGGCTGCTATCCCCTTTGGAGAGGAGCAGATGTCGCACCCAACCTCTTCTGCTTGCTCTGACATTGATTCAGTGCTTGGCTAATTTTTCCCAACCACTGCCCGAGCTCCAGTTGGTAGCAGCCACCATCCCTCTTTAGATGTGCCCAGGCTGCTTTGCCCTCTCTGGCTGCCTGTCCCGCTGCCTCCTGGCACAGGGCATCCATCACTGGCCCCGCTAGCTGGGACCCTGCAGACCCCCAAAGTGGGGTAAGGGTAGGAAAAGCCTCATTGCCCCGAGGCGCCAAGCAGCCATCCAGGACTTACCGGCGGGTTGTCCACGCTGCCGACCAGCTGCTGCCTGCCCAAGAGGCAGCTGAGATGGGAGCAAAGAGCTGACCACAGGTGAGACGTGGGAACCCATGTTTTGAGGGATGAAAGCACCTCGCAGCGGGACATGCACAAAGCAAAAAAGACAGAGGCGTGCACATACACAACGGGCTTATGTGTTCTTCCATGCGCATGTGGGAGTGTGCAAACGCGCTCCCTTGCAAAGGGGTTCAGGCAACAGCAAGGAAGACAGGAATTGCGACCAGAGCTTGCTAGCAGGTTAGCAAATCCTGTTCCACTTCATCTTGGGTGCAAGCACGAAACTAGACTATGCACGAACATTACCAGCCCCGTATGCCCCCCGCCTGCAGAGACCCCAGGCTTGCCATGCCCACCACCCCCGCCAGCTTCCATCCACACCCGGGCCCCGACCCACCGTCTCTGCGCTCCCCAAGATGCAATATCCACCTTTACACGTCTTGGACCGCTGCAAGAGGCAGCAATTACTGTAGATTATCAGCCCGACAATGACAGGCCGTGTAAAGAGAGACACAGAGCCAACTCCACCGCCCCGAGACTGGCATATTCAAGTACACTTAGGACATTAATAGCAATTTACGTGCCATCAGTGAGAGAGAACCACAATAGCTGTGCTGGCAGCCTCTTATTACCAAGCCTGTTATTTGTTGGAGTTACAAGCTATAATCACAACAGAAACTTTCAAAACCCTTATCTTCCGTGACGCACCAAATCTATTTCAGAGCCGTAATTGCTATGTCACCAGAGAGTTTGCTGCTTAATGCACTCAGATGCCATTTAGTGTTTGCAGGGTCATTACGGCGAGCAGGAGGGGGGAGAGCAGAGGGGGCTGTGCAGAGCAGGGCTCCGTCCCTATTGTGCTCAACTATTTTTAGCGAGGCTTTTGCATGCCAGCCATGGTTGGAAGGAATGAGAGGGAGAGCATCTTGCAGACAGCTACTGTGGTGCCTTGACGTATAGCACCCTGCCACAAAAATGCTGAGGAGCCCCATTGCACTCAAGATTGGGAATCAGCCTTCATGTGTTGCAGGAATTTGTGCTGCCAATGACCACCTCAGTGGCTTCCAGTGGGAAGACAAGAAGATGTTGGGGAGAGGCTGACCTGGATCAAGGCACCCTCCACGGACCCCACACCCTCCTGTTCCTCCAGCCTGGGAAGGCCCCAAGTCAAGGGATGGAAAGGAGGCCCAAGGTTGGCCACGACTTTATCATCTTGATGCCATCCTTTGGTATGGACAAGCCAGCCATGAGGAGGCTGGAGCCTTCTCCAGGCAGAGGGCATGTAGGCACCATCCACACTCACCACTCCTTTCCTGGAGTTCACCCCATTGCTGCACACACTGAGCCACATGCAGGATGCACCTGATTTCACCCGGCCAGCCCTGCCTTTTTGTGAAGCAAGAACATCCCTTAGGATCTGACTGTAGTAAATCCCTTGGGATCTTCCTCAAAGATGAAGCAGTCTTCTGAGGAGGCTGCTGCTCCTCACAGACCCTCTGAGGAGCCCTTGCACACAGCTGTGACTTCTTCAGGAGGTGGAGAAGCCAAAGACAGAGCAATGGTCTCCAGGACATCTCATGTCACCTTCTGCTGCCAGAGCATAGGCAGAGCCTTGGTGGCTGTCCTAGTGGTGGAGCCCCAGTGATGGACTGCTGAAGCAACTGGTTTGGGTGCCTGTTTCCACAGGTCTCACAGCATTTTCATCACCTCCAGCAAGTCTTGTTGACTCTCCACCCAGGCCTCCTACGCGGGGCTGGGAAATGACTTTCTGCCAATTTTTAAAGGTGTCTTCTGCTTCACGTGGAGGCTGTCTTGATGTCCCATCTTCTGTGACCAAATCCATGTCCCACCATTCACAGGGCAGGGTGTCAGGTCAGCCTCCAAACACACCAGATACTGGCAAGTCTGACAGATGGGGAGTAGCCTGAAAGCAGTTTCAGACCTCCAAGCTTTTGAGAACTTGTATCAGCATCTCCTTATGATATGCACTGAAGTTTTTATTACACACCAGAGAACCCAGCCTTGTCTGGCCATCGCTTTCCAAGAGCCACATTGGTAGTCTTCAGGACACACCAAGGTATCCCTGATGGATGGAGCTCGGGCACTGAAGCCCTGCCAGACCAACTTCTGTATCCCAGCTTGTGATCATGATAATGCTTGACTATGATGGTGAACTGTAGCTTGCTGAGGAACAGAGCAACAACTTTCTTTTGAAGGCTCAAATTCTTAGAGAAAAGGGTCTCAGCACAAGTGAGGAGGTCTCACCCCCTACTGGTACCAGTGCCCGGTGATCCTTACCAACAAGAGTGGATGCAAAACTCAACGGCACACCCTGCCACTGACTGCCACCATCATGGTCACACACACTGCTCTGTAAATAGGCACAGCTCTACACAACAGCGGTTTTAAATGAAAAAACCTTGCACTCTGATGAACTTTAAAAATAGCCCCTCATTCTAGACTTTTAAATGATCTATAAATTAAAGTCCAAAAAGAAATTCCTGAAAGGATTTTTCTTTAAGATGACTATAGGTCATTCATTCATTAACAGATGGTGGAACTAAACCACTTTGTGGATTTATGGCCACAGGGCAGTGGCAGGAAGGGCAATGTTTTGGACTGGGACCCTCCAGAGGATTATGGCAATAAACACACAACTTCTGTTGGAACCCATCAGAACCTGGACATCTAAATGCTTTGAAACCTCTAACCTTGGGGACCACAGGCTGGGTACACACATATACCTCCACAAACACGCACTGTCCAGAGGGACCAAACAGTTAACACCTCTCACTTAACAGTGCAAAACTGCTCAACCTCAAAACTTGCAAAAAGGCCTGGATCAGGCCCCAGATACCCGCTTCTTTCAGGTGTGTGTGGGACCCTCCTTCCTCTCAGCGCTACCCAAGGCCAGGTATACTCAAGAGGCCTCCTGCTTCTACCAATCCTCCATCACCAAGAGCATCCTCATCCCTTGCCAGGACCAGCACTGCCTGATGCATCTCCACCTGTGGAGGGGAAGGTGGCTGTTTTCACTCTACCTCAGCCATCACTGCGGGTCACGGAGATCGTGATGGCTGGGACATCACCCATTATCCTGATAATGATGTAGAACTGACTCCAGCCCTTTTTACCCTGCGAGCAGTCTGTCAGCCGTTGAGTGGCAGAGCCACGGAGGGAACGGGGCTTTGGGTATATTCCTGTCCTCAGCTGTCATTAATTACATGCGTTTAAAAATTCATCCTCCATCAAGGAAGGCAAACCCTGAGCATTGTCTCCCCTGCCAAGGTTTGCAGCGGTGGAGCTGGGCAACCTGCCGTTGACTTCCCAGCCCTGACGGGCTCCGAGCATGACTTAACCTCAGGCCTGTGCAAACATCTTTGTGACAGGGCTCTTGACTAGGTTTCGGCTCATCTCCTTCCAGCAGCTCACAGGGATGCTCTGGTGATGGGTGACAGCAGCTTTCTGTGTCACTAGCAGCTTTCCTCTGCATTCTGCTGCCCAACCTTGGTGTTAAAGGGTTCAGGGGAGGGGCAGGGAAGCCCTGCCTGCTATAACACAGCCATCCTGCCTGCACTGCGCAGCTCCCCAGGACCTTGCTCAGGACTAATGCTCCCTGGAGGGTAGCCATACTTCTGAGGTCTTTCAAGGGACCTAGCTGGACAGGAAGACATTAAGTGACAAAGCTACAGGGAGGAGCATGCTGCTGGGTATATGGGGGAAGCAAAACATTTGGGGACAGTGAGACAACCTAGAAGATGCTTCCTAAACTACCTGCTCAGCTCTGGACTTCCTGCCTTGCTCCCCATGCCTGCCACAGCTTTATGGGGAAATGAGGTGTCACCCCGAAACCCAGGTGGTCCTATTGCCCACTTGCCACCCTACCCCTCTCTGAACAACATCCAATTCAGGCCAGTTTGGGCTCCTAGAAAACCGGCCTGAGCAGCCATCAGATGCCACCATCCCAGGCCCTCGTTGGTGAAGCGCAGCAGAGACCAATGAGCCCCTGCTGCTCTCAGCTCACCAGTTCCCAGTGCTCCTTCATGGTAACACTGGTTCTCCCAATACCACAGCCAGAAATACCAGCCCAGCCCTCCTCGTCCTATTCAGCTTTTCAGTTTCTACTACCTCTTTCTTCTCCTCTCCCCCATCAGCCCCTCCCTGCCTCGTAATCCCCGGCAGCAACCCTCCCCCCCAAATTTTGGCTTAACCCAGCCCACTGTTATTTTCCAAGCCAACTGCAACCATAATCAGCTCAGCCTCTTTCCTTGGGGGTATTTTAATTTATACAAAAGTATCATCTCTTATCATGATCAGCCTGCGATTCATTTACTCTCCAAGTATTAAAAAGCCAGAAAGGGAATAAATTCAGCGCACAGAGAAATTAATGTGGAACGATAGGCTCTTTCATGTGGCATTTCCAAGCGCCGTTTTTGCAACGGGCTTATGTAATGAGACATAATTATCTGCACATGTTCAATTACATTACTTCACAAATCCTCCCTGTCTCTGCCTCCTGACGTCAAGCTGCCCGCTAAGCCCTGGCGCCTGCAGGAGAAGGGAGTGCAACCCACTGTACCCCTTTCCCTGCACCCTCTCCCCATGCTGGCGGTGGCCGCTCTCATGCTGATGGCCCAAAGATGATCACACGCAAGGTGACAAATGGCACAAGCCTTGGCCGGAAGGATGGTGGGACTGGATGGTGCTCCCCACCAGGGTGCTTGGCTACAAGAGCACTGTCCCACGCAGAGGACCACCACTTTCCTGCCCAGCCTGAGACCTCCCCAATTCAACCTTCAGCCTTCTTGATGGGGACCGTGGCAGCCAGCCATGTCTGGGGCCAGCTGCCCACTCCTCTGTGCCACCCCAGACACCACTGCCACCACCCACTCAATGCTCACAGCCTCCTTTTCCAGGCTGCCCTCTTCTCCCAGCTTGCTGTCACTGCTGCTGAGATGGCGGACGATTGATCTGAGAAATGAAGTTGGATTGCTGTCCCAAATCTACACTGGGTTCTCCTTGTGTGTGTCTGATCGATTTCCCCCTGTGTGACACAGCTTGTCGCTACAAATTTTCATGCTAGTCAGAACCCGCCAGCACACCCAAGAACAAGGAGAAGATGCTCCAGAGACCGCCCTCCCCCTTGCATCCTCCCCCAGTCTGGTTGGGTGAGGTTTTCTTAGGTTGACTTTGGTTGGCTTTGCAGTTTTTTTTTCTCCTTTTATTTGCAATTGTTATTGCTGCCAACCCCATCACTACCGTGCTTTCAGATGCTGGCCAGGGATGGGTTATTTTTAGATGGTCGCTCCGGGATGGTGCCATTGGCCTCTGCATAGAGCCATCTCTGGATGGGCGTTCACTGTGACATTCCCCACCGCAGTTACGCGAGGTGTCACCTGTTTAGCAGCTCCTCTCGGCCGACTGCGTGTGGCCGCAGGTGCCACACGAACGCTGATCGGCTCTGACAGTCCTAGACGCCAGCTGCCTGCACAAAGCCTGCCCGGTCGCCACTTTTTTTGTGGGCAAAGCTCTGCCGTTGGCGTGGCCGATACAGAAGCAATAAACTAGGTGACCGTAAAAACAAAGACAAGTCCTACTAAGTGGCATTCTGAGCCCTATGGCTTTGAAATAATTGGTAGTGAGAGAACAAAAATGGGAAAAAAAAAAACAAAACCAAGAACCCGAGCCTGTTTTTTTTTCTTACACTGATGCCCTGCGGACTATACATCTGACTTGCTGCGAGTCCATCACTGTATCCTCCTGTCTGGCTGATAACATGGCGAAGGGTATCCACCTAAACAGACCAATGACAACAAAGACACAAATTAGAATGAATGAAAGGTTAGTGGGCAAAGCCACTTTGGTTCATCTTTGGCATGATAAAAACGAACAGTAGTAGTAGTAGTAGTAGTAGTAGTAGTAGTAGTAGTAGTAGTAGTAGTAGTAATAGTAATAATAATAATAATAGCAATAATAATAATAATAAGAATAATAATAATAATAATAATAATAATAATAATAATAATAATAATAATAATAATAATAGAGGTGTAGGTATATACTTAAAGAGGGGGAAAAAAGAACCACAGTTGGTCTTGCGGTGAGAGCCAAGCCAGAGGACTGCTCCTGCCTCCCTCGCCACCCCCCACCTGCCCCGGCATCCCAGTCACGCTCTCCTTGGTCCCAAGACTTGCAACAAAAAGAGTGGAGAGGGAGAACAGTGTGGCAAGCATGGGGTGGGACCTCCTGCAGCACATGGCTGCCAGCAGCTCCACCATCGCATTCAACGACCCACGTTCAGACCCCCACCCCCTTCCACCCTTTGGCCCCAAGCACTGGGAATCTCACAGCAATTGAAGGAGAACTATGGAGTTGGACGAACGCCTTCATTGCAGAGGGCCCAGAAAGGGAATATACCTACCATGGCAAAGGCACCGGCACCTCTCCTCTGGACGCCCCTTTCCTCTCCCTCTACTCCCCCAGCCCAGCCCCAGCAGCAGTATGTGCGGCGAACACATCTTGTTGCCCACAGACGGCATGCTTGCTTTGTGTCCAGCACTGTGAGGGGAGCAACCTCAGCTTTAGAGAGCTCTCCTTGCCTGATGCAGAAGTGTCAGAGTGGCTGTCGTTTCTCAACACAGTACAGAGCCTTAGATGCCAGAACATGGACTTGTGGCACATCTGGACATCAGATGGGAGGTGGGAGATCTGAGTGAGTTCCTGGCTATTTTAAATTCTTTCTTTTTGCCCAAAGCATGGGTTGAAGTTTCAGCGATGCTGCTCAAAGCTCCCTTGCACTGTCTTTCTGGTGTGTACATGGATGGTGAGAGTGCCTGTGCTTTGGGGAGGTGGGGAGATGATGAGAGGTGGCTTTTAATTAAAAAAATAAAAAAAATCTAGCTGTATATTTGAGTATTTCTCGCCTTTCAGTAGACACCTGGTTTGGCATCAAAAGAGTAAGTGGAAGCCTTGCAAAATGAGACACCAGTCCAAACATCTGGCCCCTTCCCTTGGAAGAATAAAGCAAGCAGAACCTAAACCTCAGCTGCTTTCGTTTGAGTTTGTGCCTGTTCTCCTGAACCTCCTCTCCTCCTAGTACGACTATCAAGCCAGAGCCAAATGCATTCACAAAGTGTGGGCAAGTCTCCTCAAGACCATGGTTGTTGGTTTGGTTGGGTGTTTGGTTTTGGTTTCTTTTGGATTTTTTTTTTTTTGGTGGTTGTTGCTGTTGCTTTTTTTGGTTGGTTGGTTGGTTTTTTCGGTTTGGTTTGCCTTTTTTAAGTGTTGGTTGATTCATTTGTGCTGGTTGAGATTTGCTCTTTTCGGACGGGAGGGAGAAGTGCCAATACAATGAAAGGCTCCTCCAACACTAATGCATTCACTGGCAGTACATTGGATGGGTCCCTACCTGTGACTGCACGTTGGCTCCAACCTGGGCCCCTTGGTAAGAATCCCCATTGAGAGACTGCACGCTCATGAACAAATCTCCAGAGTTTGACATGTTAAAAGAACTGGAAGAACCTGGAAAGGAAAGAGTGAGGCACCTGAATCACAGAAAGGAAAAAGATCCACCCCATGACTCTCAGCCAAGAGGAAGGAACAACATGCCAAGCAACCACAAAACCAAAACACACAGTCAGGTTAGTAGTATGAAGAACAGAGCAAGCAAAAAAAAAAAAAAAAGGATGCACTCTTGAGGTTATTCAAAGCCACATGTTGTTACAGCTCAATGCCAAGAACATTCTTCAACAGCTCCTCAGCTGGAGGAAGGATTCTTCATGCTCTCGACTGAGACAAACAAAACCCAGCCTGGAGGACTCAGACAGCCCCTTCCCTTCATTTCAGGGCATCAAAATCCTTCAGGCAGCTTTGAAAATCTCAGTTGGAGGTGTCCACCCAGCAGACTGCACTGGAGAACAGAATTACCCAAACAAGCCTCGCTATCAAGAGCGGAAGCCTTTTCAGCAGGGTGAACCAGGCCCATGATACTGCCGTTTCTGAGAAACTCAGATCAGGGTAGGTAAGTCTACACTGTGCTGCTCTCTGCAGGGTGTGCACATCCAGACACCATCCAGTTCCATGGCCAGAGCTCCCATTGAGCCACGGGGAGCTCTGCGAGGGAGCAGTGTGTGGGGTTTGCCTTCAGGATTTCAAGAACCCATCACTGGTGGGAACTGCAGTGCACCAAGAACAAAGGCTCACAAAAACGTGAAGGCACCTGGGCTAGACTCCCAGTACCTATCACGTCAGCAAGTGTCTTTCATTGTGATGGGCCATGAGAGAATGCAAGGGTGTCACAGCCCTCATGGGCCAGCTGCCCCAGAAGAATGAGCTCTGTAAGCAAATTCCCCACCGCATGCACTAGTCGCCAACGTTACACTCAAAAATGGTAACGGTGAAGACAACTGGGTGGGATCAGATAAAAAAATAAATAAAAACAACAAATGAAAAAAATAATCCCGCCTTTGCAGAAACAAGGTTTTCTGCTTCCAGCTTTGAGATATCTGAGCATCAATTCGACTACAGAACGGGACAAGTAAACCCGTCATGTAACTGGAAGGCGGGGGAGGAGGGAAAGGGGTTAAAAATAAATAAAAAGGTCTTATGGGATTATTTCAGAACTTATCGTGCAGATCAGCGCGTTAAGTGTGAGACAGCTCAACGTGCAAGGTTTGGTTATATACATGACGTTAGCCTTGGAAAGGAGAGACTTCAGGGGCCCAGGTCAGCTACGCTTTCAGCTCCAACCCCAAATACACTCTTATCATCTCTACTGCTACTTCCAACTTGGAAGACTGGCAACCACAGTCCTGGTGGAATTGCCCAACTATGGCTCATGCGTACGCTCTGAGAAACGCCTGGCAATCCCCCTCCCTTTGCTGGAGAGTGAAGAAATGCTCTGGACAGACCCCAGCTCTGCCCTAGAGGTGGACCAGGAAGGTTTCTCTGAAGGAAGCCACCTCCAAGAAAGGTCAGGGAGCAAGTGGAAGGTCTATACTGGAGACTTCATGTTCACTAAACTCTCTGCTGCTCTCTTTGCAAGTGGCTCTTTTATCAGATGCTGGCAATTCTCAGAATTGAAGGAAAGCAGAAACATCACTGCTAGAAACAACACCCAAGACAGTCAAGAGAAAGACTCATCTTGAGCACAATGAATCTTGGATCAAGACCCTCCCACTGGTGCCTGAAAACAGCAGAGCCAGGAATAGCTCATTGTCTGTGCTCACTGTCAACCCTGCCCAACATGTTTCAGAGAGCAATCCCACAGCGCAGTGTAAAATAACCAGGACTAGTCAGAAGGTAGCTGTAACCATCACCTCCTCTGCTCAGTTGGCAAAGGGCTCCTTGTCATTTCCCAACCTCTCAGGTTACTTGCTGTTTTAAAGGCAAAAAACCTAGGGAAATGAGCTGGCAGACTGAGGATAGCCCACCCTGACACTGCTCAACCTTAACCATGAAGATGGGCACTTTTCACATACACAAAGATGTTTCCTACTGGATTTTCTGAATGATCACTTTGACCACTGGCGTGAAAAGCACAGGGCAGTAATACGGCTTTGTACTCCTACAGTGGCTGAGAACCTAAAAAATTTGCAGCTACCACTCACAAGAATCAGAGAATATTCTCCTATTCTTTTAAGGTGAGCAGAAATCTTTTGAGATCACACAAATAATCAGTGGCAGAGCTGGGAAGAGGACTCGGGAATCCCTGAGCACCTAACAGGGCACTGCTATCACTCTGCCCCCAGCAGAGCAACATTTCATCCCACCTTCCCCTACCAAAAGAAAATTATAACAATAATAACAAATAAAAATGTCATAAAGTTAACTGATATTTTATTGAAACTTAACAAACCTGGCCATAAAAAATTGAGACTGGGAAGGAGGAAATAAAAATAAGCAAACAGCCACAAACTCTAGTTCTGAAGAGCGTTGGTGTCTTGGAAATCATAAGGAGTGCTGGAGATGTCACTTACAAGATATACACTGCTATTGGCACAGGGTATTTTTACAATATATGTGCATATCTAAACGGTAAATATGTCTTGCCGCTGTTGTGGATGCAAAGATAAATATGCGCATACCAATGGCCCTGCATGTATGGATGCATTTGTATCAGAGGCATAATTGCAGAGAGCCCTGTGTGCTGCCACTCTGCTGCTTCAGCACTCCACTGTCTACGTACTAGCCATGTATGAAAATTACGATGGCCCAAAGTATCAGAGACACAGCTAAGATAGGCTTGCTGCACTGGGATGGGAGAGGGGGCAGGAATGTGAAGAGTCCTGAAAATTAACATTCTGGTATCCTCCATGGAGACAAGGTCCAGGAATACAAGTCAAATCCTTCCACTAGGGGAGGCTCCATCATAAATCTAATCTGTCCCTCTGAAAGGCTCCATCGTTAACACACCAAAGGTTTTCAGTGGTCATAATTTGATCTGGGGCTCCTCAAGAACTGAGAGGTAACAACCACCTTTGAGCTTCTGAACCCAGAAGGAGAGGGCTTTTATCTTGGCATGGAAGTCCCTTGATGCTATTGTGTGTAGAGAAAAAAAAAATACACCAGAAAACCCATCACTTTTCATGACTTGCAGCAGTGTGGAACAGTGGTTCATCTTCAGCATTCAGACATCTTATCAAACCCAAGACCTATCACCACTGTTCCTTAGTGTTCAGTTTCTATCAGGGTACCACCAGCTTCAGAAAGTGTGATTGAAATGTTTAAACAAAGCTCAGCTCCTGCTGCTGGGCAACCGCCTACATCAAAACAATGCCCGCAAAGAGATCTCTTCCACCCCTAACATTTCTGATGAGCGAAACCCACTTCAAGTTTGCCTCCAATTCAAAAATCTTCACAAGCTTGACTGCTAGTATTTCTTGCACCACTCCTCCAGCTCTTCAGTGAGCTGCTTCTCCAGCTTCTCTAATGCCTTCTCTAAGGTTTTGAGTCTCCACTTCCACCTCAAATTTTCCAGGACCTCTAACAAGTCCTTTTCGCTGAAGTAGCTGACAATTCAAATGGCATAAACTATACACAAACACGGTAATGGTGTTCATTGGAGCTGAAATCAAGCCATCCTCAGCTACTGCCTCATACCACCTACAACCAATGAGACAGACATCCAGCACACTGAACCACTGAAGTCGACTTTGGTCATGTATACAAGACTCCTAGCTGAAGTGAATGGCAATGACATATATGCATTGAGAGCACAGAATTTACCCGCCCTGTAACTTTTCTTTGTGTTTCTACCATGGCCAAAGATGAGAGAAGAACTTGATGGACCATGTAGCTCCTCAGGTGGACAAAGACACTGAATTGGATAGCAGGTCTAAAAGTCTGGGCTGACCCAGCAAGACATTTGTTCTTTTTCACTTGCCAACCAACACTCAAAACAGTGAGACCATGGTCAGAACAGCCTCTCTGCTGAAGCAGGATCCTCTCCAGTGCTGTGCTCTGGACAAGGGATTGCCACAAATGGAGGAAGGCAAAGAAGAGAAAATACAGCAATGAGGCCTGTGCCTGATGAAGCACATTTGCAGACAGCATGATCCCCTTCGTCAGCAGCTTTGAAAGAAGATTTTTACAAAACAAAAGGGTGAGCAGGAAAAACAGCTTAGGAAAATTTTGGCTGCTCTGCATGGAAGATTTCACTGGATGTCATCACCTGTGTGTGGCCCTTGAGGACTCTGGTTGGCAAAAGGGTCCGTCCACATAAAATAGCTTTCATTCACCATGCAGCTTTTGTGCTGAGACTGTCCACACAATCAAAGTGAGGATGGGGAGCTGTTAGCCCAAAAGAGCCAGACATCTCAGCTTATTTGAACATCTGGCTGATAAAGCCCAACTGTGTGTATTCAGGATGAAAAGGTGTTTGACATTCAGGCCTGGGTGACTGAGGATGGGGGACCCTACTTTGAACATGCCAGATGGCTAGACAGATGCAATCCTTGCCCTTGTCAATGTGTGGCCAATCTCTTTGACTGACTGTAGCCATTCACTGACCTCTGGTAACATGGGCATCAATGCAGAGAACAGATGGGCCTGCATAGCCACAGCAGAAATGAATATAGCTCCTGTCCCAGGTCCCATCACATCCAGTTCCACCTCCTCTTCCAACATCATGGCCCTCCAGGGACTACATTGTTGGTCACTTCCTTCTCATGACCTGTCCTCTACCTACTCTCCTTCTTTCCACATGCCTACAATGTATTTAAACCAGAAGGTCCTAAAAATTCTCTGCAAATCCAGCCTTTGTTCAGGTTCCTTCCTCACCAAAGTCTCAGCCAATGATCTGAAAACAGAAAAAAGTCCACGGTATAAAAGGAGAGGCATCATCCATCTTAGTCTTTCATCTCTTCATCCACTTCGACGCACCTCCCAGGGCAATTCAGCACATCTGGATATCTCATAGCCCTTGACACCATCCTCCAAATCTTTTACAGAAAGGTTATTCCAGACCTAGCATGTACAGGTGTGCTTCTTGCTGCCAGCACCTCCAAGACAACCTGAAGCAGGGGAGGTCACACAACTTCAGATGTCTTCAGGATGTGCCTCTGTCCCACAATGTGGCAATACAGGGATGCCTGACTGAGCTGCTACATCCGCATGGCTCAGCTGGGGAAATTTTAACCTGGGATGCCACTGTTGGAGATAAAATCCTGAGGCCCTTCCAGCTGTCTTCTCAGGAGAGGACTACAAGGACATCCAAACCCACTATCTCTGCAAGCTGCATTGTGGTGCTGACAGCAGGGCTCCCCCCTGTTCTGCCACTGCTGTAGCACTCAGGGAGGGTGGTGGGATCTGGGCCAAGCAGAAACACTTTGCTTCTAGCAGAAGAAGTATCTCCATGGCCCGCAAGCTCTCCTTGCACTGACATGCTGCTTTAGCACCACCGCCACATTACGCATGTGAAAAGAGGTCAATGTTTCTGGAGTGCAGACAAGTGAGCCAGAAAGAGGACCCAGGAGCTCAAGTCTTACACGTTAATAACAAGACTGTTTGTCCTTCCTTGAAAGCGTAGTGTTACCCAGGGATTATCTTAGCTGTTTACTGCAGGGTACCAGCCAATTTATCTTTGAAACAGCCGTGTTACTGCCTGTGGGGAAGGCGAAGAAGCAGCCTCGCACTGGAGCACTACTTAAGTGGGCAGGCACTGGGGAAATGTGGAAATGCCTACTGCACTACATGGGCCAGATCCAAACCTGTTTAAGCAATTTGAAGTTCTTCCCTTGCTATTCCAGACCTTTGGATCTGACTCCTGTTGAAGAAAAAGGAAAAGAAGGAAAACTGTGTCTCTTCAGTCCAAGCAGATGTGGACTGCACGACAGCATCACAGGCAGCAGGCATCTCCCTCAGCACACACAATTCTGCTCTCTATCCTCCAGTGTTTTCTACACGGGGGTTTTAATGTCAAGAGACTCCACCTGACCAGGTATGCTGAGTGAGCTGTTTGGAAGGGATGACATTTTAAAACTGCAGCTAAATCTTCAGCAGTTAAAACAATGGAAGAGAAAAAAAAACAAACCAAACCAAACCAAAAAAATAAAAAGAAAAGAATCAAACAAAATTCCTGCAAACCACCTGTCCCTGCAAAACTCTGCCACGTCTACCTGAGCCCTCTGAGCACCTCAGCCAAGCCACAGCAGGCAGCCCAGCTTGCTCACAGGCAGCTCTGGGTGAGGAGGACGTGGGAGTCATGCCTCCCAGAAGTTATTTGTGACCTGCAATCAAAAGCTGCAACATCTCTGCTCTAGGTGGCTCTGGGGAGCAGACCCCTAGCAAGTAACATGTCCCCTGGAAACGAGGCAGTTGTGTGCAAGGGACTTCTCTCTGCTGCTCAACCGAATAAGCCTTTTACCACTTGCTTCTGTGCAAGCCATCCACATGAGCCCCTGTGAGGTGTGGATGAACTCCCCAGCACAGAACGATGAAACACTGCTTACCATGTTAGCTCATGGGTAACGGACTGCCTTTGTCCTCCCGCTGTGGGGTTGGTTTGGGAGATCAGCCAGAGACCCACACTGCTGGTTTCTCCCCTTGTGTGACCCCTGGCTCTGCTTTCTCCACCTTCCACCCAAATCCTCCAGACCTGGGTTGCTTCTGGCATGTGATTCCTCTGATACCTGTTACAGGCTGGGTTGTGCTCACTACAGAAGCACATCCTGATAGCAACCAGCATGGGGTACCGCTGGTGGTCTATTTAACATCCAGCTTCTCCTGCTACCCACCCTCCCCTCTTTGCTTCCACATTGCTTCCTTCCTCTTAGTAGCATACCTGATAACAGCAAGCATCATGCCCTGGTGAAAGGGTACCATGAGCAGACACCAAGCTCAAAGGCACAAGAGTGACACATTTCCCACTCTCCCTCCCACCCCTAAAAAGAAAAGAGGCACACAGATATCTGTATGGATAATGAAGTACATGGCACCCACGAAGATCACTTTTTTTTCTCCTTTCAATCAAATCCTAATTTTCCATTGCTCTTGGGAGTGGAGTGCAACCAGCCAACTGCAGCCTGGGATCGTTTTGGGTTGGACATCCTCATGGCATGTACCATGCATGAACTAAGCATTGTTCTCTAGCGGAGGAGTTGAAATCTGGGCAAAGTGCTCTGTGCCTTTGACGCTCAAAACAAACAAATGGAAACCACAGCAGATGGGCAGGAAAGGGGGAAAGGGAAGGGAACAACCCATGGATTTCCCTGGATTGCACTGACACAAAGAGAAAATAAAATACACTGAGCACACTCTTGCAGGTGATCCAGACACTGTCATGTAAGCAATCAAAGATAAGCACAACAGAAAGAAAATCAAAGGATAAAAATCTACCCAAAACAACCCCCAAAATGGCATGAGTTAGGACACCCCAGAAGAGTTGGGTTGTATCCACTGGGGCCACTCATGCTTTCAGCCCCAGTGAAACAGAACCATTATGCAAGGACTTTTTTTTCTTTTTTTTTTTTCTTTCCCTCAAAGTGCAAACAATACCAGCAATCTTATTTTGGATAATTTTTCTGGTTTTGTGTTTACCATCCATGCATTATAACCCCCAACGCAGCACCATCAGTCACAAGGTCTGATCACATTGCTTTTCCAACAAAAAACAGAACAGGGAAGGGGAAGAGAAAAAAAGAGAAAAGGAAAGAGCAAAGAAAAGAGAAAAGAGGGAAAAAACAAACAAACAAAAAAAGCAAAGAAAATTAAGTACGCCCACAAAACAACCCCAAAAACCAAACCCATCTTTTTTTTTTTTTAATACCACAGAAGTAATCCAACCAAAACCAGAAAATAAAAATTTGAAATAACCAAAAGGAGAAAAAGAGAGAGAGATTAGAGGGGGGGGGAAACAAACAAAAAACCGAACACTAATGACCCAAAATAAAAAAACAAACAAAAACTAACCAGCTGAATTGGGAGTTGAGGGTGAGTTAGCCTGGCTTCCATGGGCTGACACATTGGTAGCCGTGACAGCCGTTTTGGCAGCATAAATATTGGCTTCCTCTTGAAATTTACCTATGTTCTTCTTGTACCGGATTCTCTTATTTCCAAACCAGTTTGATACCTAGAGTGAGTTTAAGAGAAGACAAATACGTTAACGTTTCAGCTCTGAAGAGTGCAGCTGGGTGAGGAAGGTGGATTAGTTCAGGTTAAGCAGTGCATATTCTTTCCCCCATCCTGTTTCCCAGTTGTGGAAGGAAGACCTTCTAATCTTGTATGCCACACCAAGCCCAGGAAAGGTGTGGGACCCCCTTGGGAGGGACGGGTTTGTGTGGATGCATTTGGTTCATCTATAGATTGGACGTCCACTGAAGAGATGCTCCACATGAACCACTAGAACCACCTCACAAAATATCAGGTGGGTTTAAAAAAAAATGAGAACGTTAAATGACCCTGGTCTGCAATCTGAGAATGAGTATTTGTCAATTTGGAACTTTTTATTTGCCTCCTCCTCAGTGTCCCTTTGACAGGGACAGATGCCCTGATTCCCAGATGCTCCTCCTCCTCCCTCTGAGGAAGCTAGTGTGGCTTTCAGCGAAAACATCCAACGAATTTACTCAGGCCTGGCTGATACACAAAATTGCCTTGATATCACTGAAGCTCTGCTTTTGATCCACCCAAGTGATATCAGTGCAAAAGGCCACAATGAATGCTCTTCATCCAGCTGAACTCAGCTTTGTATGGCTTACCATAAGCCACTACATAAATTGGGAGCTTCAGGGGAAGGCTGAAGAGCACAGGGCTCATCATAAGGCCTAACTTTGGTCCCAGGGAACAAGTGTGTCCTTTGGAAAGGGGGAAGAGATGTTTCCACTGTGTTTGCCAAGAGACCAGTATGGGCCTGATGTGTTTAAGTGGCTAGAAGTGTGCTGAATGAGGCTAGTGGATTTATTTAAAAAAAAATAAAGCAGGCTGAACTTCTTCAGAAGTCATGGGGATGGCTGAAAATGGTGGGCCAGATCTGAAGGCAGAATGAAGAAGTGCAGCTCTTCTCATGCCAGTCCTGGCGAAAGCTGTTTCCCTGTGCCTGTAGCAGTGCAATGCATGAACCTCAGAAAGCCCCAAGGAGAGGTCTGAGCAGTGATCCTCGGAGACTGTCAGGGTGATATCCTGGGATCAGTGGTATGAATGCTTGACAGAAAGGTTGCTTGGACAACCTGCCGTCTGGATAAATACCTCAAAGTTTGCACATCAGAGGTACAGCACAGTGATAGGATAACTCTGAAGTCTGTGAAACCAGGCTTTAGTATCTGACCAGAACTGCTTCCCAGGGAAAATACTGGGGTATGTCCCGAACCATCATGAACTCAGCATTCTCAAAATCCCACTCAGTACCCTGATGATGATAACCCTGTTCACTCATGGTCACTATGTTGCACTGAACAATTTCAGAGAAGACGTGGGAAATACTCAACCTACAGTTTGGGAAGCAGCTCTCAGCTGCTTCTTTGACAATACTGAACACAGAGAATCAGCAGAATGTCTTCCTACGTGCAGGTGTAAGCAGAAGACAACTTCCAGCCACTACTGACCTTATTTGACAAAGTTTATCAGGATGAAGATGATGGGCAAATGCCAGAGGATGCTGCAACTCTCCCAGAAGAGTTCAAATACTCCTACGATTGCTTGGAGCCGCAATCTTGAGCTAGCAAATCAACCTCTATGATGGGACTCTGAGGGCATTCTCCCTTTGCTTGCTGGTGAACAAGTACATCAGTGCTCCCCCTTCCAAATGGACTTCCCAAGCACCAAGACACAGAAGACAATACTGGATGTTCATCCAAGGAAGCTATAATTTTTTCCTCATCTTAGGGAAATTGTTTTGGCTTGGGCATCGATAACTGTGTGTTGATATGCTTTTGCTCCTTTGATGCCTTCTATCTGCAGTCCTCCTAGAGCATTCAGCAGCTTCTACATAGAAGTGGCTTAATCCACTGATTCACCTGCTACTGAACTGCACATATCCAATCCTTCGCTGCTGCAGAGCATGAAAAAGAAAATATAACCTGCAGAGACTGCTGGGAAGCAAAAGGTAGTAACTCAGATCAGCTTTCAACCCAGATCTGGGAGCAAATATTTAGATGGCACCAGGAGCAGGTGCTGTTTGTGAGGAGCTCCATTCCACTTCTTGGTTCAGCTTTGGCATTAATGACAATGTGCTCCTTTGTGATCTTCCCACTTGGTCATTTCTCTACAACAGCTATTCTGGCTTCAAATGCTGGAGTTGGTGGGTGAACTCTTCTGAGCACCACAGGGAAGGAATTCAGAATAAATGGCAACCACAATCCATCTTCATCTTAAAACTGGTGAAGCAAAAAACCTGCCTACTCCAGGCAGCCTTTGAGTTCAGGTGAACTTTGCTCATGACTTACACAGATTCGTGCTGTCCCATGTTCCCACTTAGCCTCAACAAAAACAGACTTGGATGTGTGTTTGTTTCTACCATCTTTGGACGAAGAAGGAAGGGAGATCCTACAGGCAGGCACAATGCAGCCTTGATACGGCATAGTCAAAAAATATCCTAAGTGCAGCATTTCTCCTGGGCATTTTCTCTTTGCGAGAGAGAAGTTGTAAGTGCGAACAGATGAATTAAAAGTGAGAAGGGAAGCCATCAGGACAGCTGTAGTTTTACTTAAGCCAGTATGTGCTGTCTCTCATAGGTAACTCTGGGCAGAATCAACGTTTGGGTCTTCTGACCCAGGGGATGCAATTGGAGCTGCTCAGCATGCATTCAACACGGTGATGACACCTACCCTTGGATGTTGTTGCTCTTGCTAAAGGCAGACATGCTCTCACAAGGACACCAGATGCTACTGCTGTCTTCAGTTTACTCAACTGACGAACAGGCACGTGCCTGGGGCTGGGAAGCAGCCCAAGATAGGGAACACAATGGGAGCCTAGAGGGAGCGCTAAGCTCACACGAGGACAAGACTACCAGAGGCCATATAGATTTGCTTTCAATTACGCAGCTTGCTCCAAAAAGAAAGAAAATAAAGAAGGGCAGGCCTGAGCAATGTACGATTGAACAATTCAAGGACTGACTACACTCCTCACAAATCCCAGCAGCTCCCAGGTCAAAGCTGAAGACTCCAGAAACTATGTGCCTGCCTTGAATGTATGGAAATAATTCAATTTGTCTTTATTGACCACCTTTCTTTGAGGGATAAGCAAGTTAGGGAGATGTCATGTTCCGCAGCACAGGAGTAATGACAGAGAGAAATGACCCTGAGAAAGCCCACCCTCCCTGAGCACAAACTAGAGCCATTAGCCTGTCTGACCTAAACCCTTCCTACTGGGACCTTGTCCATTCCACCTTATTGAGCAAAATCTGTGCAACTCTTCCTACTGCCTTCGAATTCCTTGACTTGAAGAACGGACTTCCAGCTCAAATGAGCTCTTCTTGCAAACCAGCTCAGCACTAATTCGTTGAGGAGAAGACTTTGCCTCTGTGGGTCATGCCACATCATTTCTGTGCTGTTAACACCTTGGCTGCACACACAGCCATCACTCCATGAAGTCTTCAACCTTTCTAAATCCTCTCCTAAAGTCTCCTTTTCCATCCATGGCTTCAATCTGCAAGTCTGCTGTCTGCTCTCCCATCCACTTACACTAACTTGTGCTAAACTCATTTGGTAATTAAATGCTCAACACTGGGACATGACTGACTTGACTGAGGTCCGGAGTACCCTGCACCACGCTAAGGTTTCCCATTAGCAGTCACCATCTTTGCTGTATTTCTGGGCTTTCTCACCTGTGAGACTGTGATGCCGCATTTCTTGGCTAGCTCTTCTTTGGCTTCCTCACTGGGGTAAGGGTTGCTGAGATGGGAATAGAAATACTCATTCAGGATTTCCGTAGCTTGCTTGTTGAAGTTTCGTCTCTTCCGCCTTAGGATGAAGAAAGAGCGGAACAGAAGGAAAAGGAAAGGGAATCAGTGCCAGGGATCCAAAAACAGGAAAGCAATTTTAGATACTCTGACTTTCCCCACTTTCCTCCCTCCTTCCCCTGCTTCTGAGAGCATGGAGTGCAATAGACTCATGGCCAGGAAGCTTCACATCTGCACCTGGCTGGCAACACTTCTCTCAGCTCCTCCCAAAGCAAGTAAGTCTCCTTCTCAAATTATTGCTGTATCTTCCAGCTCACAGCAGAGTCTTAAAACTGGCATCCAGGTTTTCCACCTGGGAAGGTGACTCCTGACACCTGGCTGCCCGGGCCAAAGACATCACTGCTACTCCACAAAGCTCTGTGCTGAGAAAGCAGCAATGGATATTATCTTTGGGAAAGTCTGTTCCATTCACAGCTAGGCACCATCTGTCTGCTACCTCTCCCCTCACACCCCCAGTGTAGCTGCCTCTGCTCCTCATCCCAAGCTGCAGCTCAAGTCACAGCCTGCACATAACAAGCTTGGGGAATGAAATAATTCTACAGCACACTGAAAATCTGGGACAATGGAAACAGGAGGACAAGAATAGGAACCTAGAGGGGACAGGACAGGCTGGAGGATTAGCTTTCATCCCAGACTGAAGAGCACATTTTCACCACAGAAGTTTGCTGGAATATGCCACAGAATTTCCTTCTGTCAGAGCAAAACCAGCTTGTGCAATTCTCAAGGTACAGCTGAGAGCCTCCTTGAGACAGAGGCTGGATGTCTTGAATTGCTGTCCCCTCCTTTGCAGAGCCACAGACAACTAAAGGGTAAGGAAAGTAAATAGCCTCTACAGCTCAAGACCAGGAGACACTGCCCTTCAAGATGGACCTGGATTCCCTCCAGAACCTCAAAACACCTCTCCCAGGCCTGAACAATACTGCACAGTGGGTGGGAAGAGAGATTTGGGGGGCTGAACTCACCGTGCATCCAGAAATCGAGAGCGCAAGATCATGACGGCTTCACACGTGCTTTGCTTCAACTGCATCTGGATGGAGCTGAACTTGCGGTGGATGATGCTCACCATCCTCTCGATCTCCTTTGGGGAGATAGGTCGGGTTCGGCTCTGCTCACGCAGCAGGTTCATCACATGGGTGGTGAATTCATTGCATGCCTGGGATGGCAAGAAAAGCAAAAGAAACCCCAGGATCGGAAGGTCATTCGACAGCGTCAAGGACAGTACACAGGCAATGCTGCTAAGGAAGGAGATAAATGCAGAGGCTTCAATGGCTGGGTTTTTTTAGACACTCAGAGCAAGGGCATGCTGGCTCTCAGGGGAGAGACAGATTTTTGTCATTTGCCAAGCAGAGGGCATGAAAGACTCCCACCAAACACAGAGAGAAAGGCAGGAGCCACTTTCTTTGCTCTCAGGGATCATGGATGGAGCTAGGACAGGTGAAGCCCTAGGACTTATGTGAAGCATGAAGAAGTCCCAGCCCTTACACTGTTTTTCTGGATGGTACTGGAAGAGCTACAGATGTATCTGAGGAGGACCACGAATCTGTTGACCCTCTGTCCCTCCATCTACTGCCCCAGCTGGAACCCAGCACCATGTGTCCTGCCGGGCCCCTTGTGCTTTACAGGAGCAGCTCCCAGAGAGACAGGGCCCTGCTCTGCAGTCCTAACACATCAGATAAGAAGCAAATAACAATAATAATTAAAGCCTGAGTGAGGCAGGAGCCCTGACAAGTAAGGATAAGCAAGTAATAATCCCAACTTGCTGCTGGCACAGCACTGCCTGGCTGCTCCTGCTGTCCCCATGCCATGCTGTGAGGACAGGGCAGCAAGAGGAGTTGGGGGGGACAAGGGAGGGGTTTTGAGGCCAGAAGAAGGCCACTTCATTGTCCCCTCCTCCATCCCCACGAGCATTTCGTGGGCATGACAGGATTCTCCAATTCCCAGAACCAGTATGGAATCCAAGCCCTGAAAACTAGGATGAGAGCAGCACTTGGACCCTGACAGCTCAAGAAGCCTCTGGTGCTCCTGGGACATGGGCACCCCCAGTTGCCACCCCATGATGGGGAAAAAGAGGCTATCAGGACAAAGAAACACTGGTTTTGTGGACTGGTGACATGGGCTTGATTTACTATCTCCCACCTCACTTTTCCAAGCTGAATCCCCACCTATGGCTCAGACCCAACAAGCAGCCATCCCCAGGGCCAGCAGTGCCCCTCCAATTACCCATCACCAGCTTCACCTGACAGCTCCCATCTCCCGGCGTGAGTGCCAGCTATGAGAGCTCTCAGCCGGGTGCCTCTTTGCTCCCAGAAGCTTGAGCAATTTCAGCTCGTCTCCTCTTGGCGTGAAATAAAGAGCATTAAAGGCAAAATTGCCAGTGAGTGCCATGCTGTCACAGCAGCAGCCAGACACTGTGCGAAGCCAGGTGCTGAGCTCCCCCAGCCACCAACAGGGGGACTGGAGAGAGGGCGATGGAGGCTGAGAAACCCCAAACCCTGGTTTTGCAGGACTGCAGGTGACAATACCAGTGGCCTAGCACAGCCATTTGCAAAGCAACTCGGTGGCAAAACCAACACCATCAGTGGATTGCGAGAAGGAAAGATGTGGTGGCCCGTCTCACCCCATGGGGCTAGGGTAAATGCTTCTCTCACCTGGGTGTCCCTTTGGGGAGCAAAAATGCTGCAGAAACAAAACCAGAAAAGCAAACAAACCCAAGGGGAGGAAGGAGCAGAAGGTCCTTCCCTGAAGTCTGTCCCTGCCTGTGCCCTTGGAGAAGGGTCCTTGCTGGCCCTGCCCTTCAAGGGTCTCTCCTTGGGCTTGGGTGGCAGGGAACACGGGGTCTTTCTCCCCGCTCTTCAGCCTGGGGGCTGAAAGATGAGCCCTGACATGCTCTCCACTCCTACCCACGTGAGATGGCTGAGGCTCCCTCATGCCATACCACCCTGCATCCGTGCCTCGAGGGAGTGACAGCAATAACTGAGGACAGCCACCAAAGGTCATCCTTCCAACTTGCCCCCTGCCTGCTCCCTGTGCCCTGCCACCCCTCCTCTTCTAATGCTCTGCCAAAATGCCTTTCATGGCATGACCACGCTCGGCTTCTCCAACACCAGAGCCCTGCCTGGCCATCTGACTCCAGCTCCAACCCAGGGGCACCCATCTAAGGTAGCTCCACACTACCCCTGGGTATAGGTCTGAAGATGCCACCCAGCAGCCTCAGCTTGACCAATGT
Organism: Scopus umbretta; assembly: GCA_013400535.1. NCBI lineage: Eukaryota > Metazoa > Chordata > Aves > Pelecaniformes > Scopidae > Scopus > Scopus umbretta. The sequence goes on from VZTL01038822.1 coordinate 28,514, forward strand.
GGCACCTGAAGAGGTGAGACATCCCCCAGCCTCACCATGCATCCAGTTAGCCGGGTAAAATGGGGGCTGAGCTAGCTCACGTGTACAGACCGTAGCACCGGCGGCTGCTCACAGCCCCATCGCATCGGCAGAGATGGCGTTAAATCAGAGACCTGAAACCCCGCCTGGCCCCTGGCCGCAGAGCCCATCCTGCACCCGAAAAGGAGGGATGCTTTCTTGCTCTGCTCAGTAAACCACAACCTCAGGATAGAAACCACATTCATTGCAAGGGCAAGCCATGTGGCAGCAAAGAGAGGTCTGCAAAACATCTGGAAGCATTTGAAATAAACTGGTTTTGAGCATTGGCCTGTGAAGCTTTTCATGCAATTGTCAGTGTTACCAATAGCTACATTCATGACCCAAATAGTTTTTCTTTTACTTTAAGAATCATCTTCCACAAGAAAAAAGACACTTCATTTTTTTCTAGAAAAATAACTTTTCAAGCAGAAAAAATATTCAAGGAAGATTTTGATTCAGACCTTGCTTGGAAAACTGTCTGCACCGAGGCCAGCACCTCGAAGAGGACTCTCCCTTCACAGGGCCAATTTTTGGCAAGATATTAGGGGAGGAGTGAAAAGCGAAAATCAAAAGGGCAACTCATGCCCAGCCTATTCTTATGCCACATCCCAGCACAAAAACCCAACTGTCCAAACCCTAAAAAAGCATGTTTTCACTCCTATACCAAGCAACAGTTTGCATTTGCCCATACGCTCCTAACAATAGATGTCAGTAGCGATCCAGGCTGTGCACATCGTCGCTGCGGTGCCAGCACCAGACGATGGCTCTCCTGGCTGTTCAGGCTCTTGCTCCCACCATCCACCCTCGTGATCCCTGATGACCACCCCTGGGCAGCCCTGCCCTCCACCGTGAAGGAGCCTGTTACCTGCTCGTACTTCTCCAGCTCCGTGTGGTAGATCTGCCGGATCTGGGAGAGTTTGGCTCTGTAGTCGGAATGCTCCACCGAGTTGTCGGAGCCAGCTCCTCCTGATGCGGCGGCAGCGGCGGCAGCAGCAGCTGAGCCACCTCCTTTTTCAGGGCCCGCTACACCCTCAGCCAGGAGCATGTTGTCTAACCGCATCAGCTGGGGGTCCGTGGGCTCCTCTTCCTGCGCTCCCCGGATGCTCAGCACTGCAGGAAACACAAATGGGAGAGGAAAGCCTGAGTCAGGCCTGGGGCTTAACTCAGGGAAGGGAATGCTCATCCTGGCATAAGCACCCCCTGCTCATCCCGGCATAACCACCCCCTGCTCATCCCAGGCTGGACTGGAGGGGCTCAGTCCCCATCAACAGGGCTCTTCTTCCTTTCCCAAGGGTACTCCAACAGGCAGTCCGCATTCTGGTGCTCCAAGTGCAAGCGCAGCTCCTTGGCTCTCCAGCCCAGTAGCAGCGATGGGGGCACTCCAGCTCACCACTCCTCTCCCTCCCTCTTATCCTCCTTCCCACAGGGAAGAAGTAGGGCAGAACTGGCAGAGCGCTCACTGCAGAGGTAACCCAAAAAGCCATGCTTTGCGTTTAAATACGCAGTGAAACTGCTAGCAACATCAATGAAAAAAGCAACACATTTCCCCATTCTTGCTGCAAGAAGTGAAAGGGACTGTATCCTGATGCAAGGACAGGATGGGAAGTCAGGAGTCTCTAGCCCAGGCCTCAGCTCGCCCAGGGGTCCTCTCGTGTCACCTAATGTGTTGTTGTTGGACTGATCCTGCACTGTTTGCATCAGCTATCAAACACTCCCCAACCCCACATGGCAGAGGAGGAAGCCAGAGCCAAGGGCTGGCCATGCCTCAGTTTCCCCATCTTTAAATACAGATGAAGGGGGCTTGCAAGGCCACGCTTTTAGCCACACAGTGGAAAAGCAAGCAAAAAACTATATGAAAAAGATTTTCTTCTTTGGAAAACACCTTTATTTTATAATCCAGTCATTCCAGTGAAGTCTAAACTGTGCTAAGAAAGTCTAAACTGTGCAATCCTCACAGAGTGACTTGCCAAGGAGAGGATTTTCCTCCCCTCTTTGCACTCCCCGCCTCAATTATTGCTTTGAGTAAAAGTCGTCCTCCTGCGAGGGTTTTCCTGGAAGAATCACATGGGAGCATCCCAGCTGCTCCGGGCTGACTTGGCAAAGGGACACGTCCAAGGCTTGAAGGATGGAAGTGCCCTACATGCCACCTGTGTGCACCCCCATGGTCTGTGTTTGGACTCAGAAGCGTAACCTGAGATTTCCATATGCACACACACAGGTGTGCACAGCTGCAAAAGAAATAAAATAAATGAAATAAATCCTTGATGAGTGAACAAAAAAGGCATTTCCTAAGAGAAACGAATTCTATTTGCCCATCTTGTCTGGCACAGGAGCTCAAAGCACTTTGTAAACACACACACCCCATGCACACACTCATGCACATCAAGAACTGGGTAATGTTGCGTGGATTTTCATAAAGCTGTGCCTGCTTACACCTGAGATGAATTTGACCCCGCGAATCTGCAGTGCAAACAAGAGCAAGTCATCTTCCCCATGATTTAAAAAAAAGTCTAAAATCAGTTGGTAATAAGAAGTAAAACTAGAGCAGCTAAAAAACCTGGACAAACACCAAGTATCGTCTTCCTCACTCTGAAATAAGTTAAAGATATAGCTATTATCAGTATGAAATGGAAGTAAAAGACCCTGTTGAGAGGTTTTGCTAACACTAAAAAGAGCTTTTTTTTAAGCCTCAAACTTTACTGAAATAATTATTTTCAGGACTCCAGCATTTATTGGCATTTTTGTGATTAAAACATTCACTGTCAACAAAGGTGGGAAAGTTAGGGGGAAAGAAAAGATAGAAAAAAGCCCAACAACAGTAAAATTGCCAGTAAGATGAGTTAATAATAACTAATTCCATGTTAGGAAGGATCATTTCTATACAGAGGGATGGGGGCATGGTGCCAAATTTGGAGCTGGGCGCCAGTTGCCGAGCCCCGATGAGACAAGTCCGGCATCACCCTCCACCATGGGAGGCTTCCCATGCCACCGCCAGCACCCAGCCACATGCTTCGCCAATGAATAAATCCAAGGGGAGAGGTCAGATTTCATCAAGAAAATGGTTTGGGGTCTGCAGTAACTGAAATAAGAGGTAAAGGTAGACAAAATTATTAAAAAGAAAAGAGGAAAGGTGACAGGCTACAGGGAAGACGTAACTTGCTATGAAAAAAAGAATAAATTTCTATTCTTCCAGGACAAAACAAAAACAAAACAAAACAACAACAAAAAAAAAACCCAAAAAACCAAAAAAACCCCAAACCAACAAAACCCACAAGCCCAGTAAATTAAAGCACATCAAAAGCCCAAATACAAATGGAAAGCAACAGAGGTAAAAAAAAAAAAAAATAAAAAAAACCCCCAACAAATAAACAAATCAAAAGCGGAGTTGCCAAAACAGGTGCATCTGGATTTGAAAAGGGAAATATTTTTAGATTGAAAATCTCAGGAATCATTGACCTGACAGGTAGGCATGAGTGATTAATTAGTTGATGTTTAGAAAGCTGCTTCCTGATGAAAAGTGCTATATAACCCCTGAGCTTTATTACCGTGCAACATGCATGGACCAGCATCCGCTGGGTGTGTGCATCCCAAGCATCCTATGGATGGACATGCATCCCCACAGCAGAGACCCAAACCCAGCTGGGGACCATGCGGAGATGGCCTGGGCTTGGCTGCATGCTCGGAATAAGGCTAGGGAGTAAATAAATGGAAAGGCCAATGTGTCTAAGCAGAACTGATGCTGCCTATTTATCCCTGGAAGGCTGCGCTCAGCCGAGGAGAAGACAAAATGATTATTTAAAAGCTCCTTTTTTATCTTCCTGGTGCTGTCCCCAGCTCCAATGCACCTCCTGCCAGGATGCCCGAGGTGCCGGACTCCTTGGAAGCTCTGACCCTCCAAAATGCCACCCATGACGGGATGCGGCCCTCGCTCCATCGGCCAGGGGGCTCGGGGTGAGCAGGTACAGGCAGCACCCGACCCCTGCTCTCCACAGGCTGCTGGCTTTCCCACCAAATTAAAAAAAAAATAAATTAAGCAGAACATTCTGTAGCAGTCCGGCAGCAAGCTGGATCTGAGGGGCTGTGGGCATGCTCCCACCCATGCCTTGGCATTCTCAGGACCCGCCATTTGCTGCTCCTGATTAAAGAGAGGGGGAAAAAAAAAGGAAGAACAAAAAGAAAGATAGCAACTGGCAGCTGGGGGGAGGAAAATTCATGCAAGACTTTCTGTCCTTGGCCGCTTTCCTGCTGGCTCGGCATCCCCTGGAGCCATGTCAAATGCCACTAGAGGGTGCTCGGTCCTCACCAAGGTCCCCCACTGCCTCAAAATGCATTTTTATATACAAATATAAATATACACACATGCAAATACAGATATATGGATGTATTTTAAAAGCAAAGCCAAGCCACGCACCTTGTCACTGCTGTGAAGCACTCCCTGGTGACCGTGGAGGGGAACCGAGGTGTGTGGCTGCCCCACGGCTCGTGGCCGTGGCAGGGTCACCATCACCAATTCCAGAGGCAAGAGCACCTGGGGATCACTGAGCCACCAGTCTGCGGTCCAGTCACGGACGCCACCAGGGTCACAGAGATCCATTCCAGCAGCTGGGAAATGGCTCCCAGCTCACACACTCACTCCTTTTTCCTCCTGAGCAAGGTATCACAGCCACGGTCTGTAGAGGACATCATCTGAGTCCTGGGCTGGTGCAGTGGCAGGACTGGCCTCTGAGAGTCAGGCAAGGAGACAAAGCTGAAAACAGCTCCCCAGCTCCTTGCCTGTCCTGTGATTCAGGGATGAGGGATGGAAACTGCATCATGTCGCCAAAGCTTTAAGATGCTCCAAGATGTTTCCCACCAACCTGGGCATCTCCAAGCAGCGCCTGCAAAGCAGCCAGCCCCATGCTCACACGAGATGGGCAGCCAGCACCCCACACGTGTCTGTGTCCCCACAACACAGTACTTGTGCCTGGTGTCCTCACGCATGGGGGCAGCCATGCAGCCAGGGTGGGGGCATGGGGCACGAGAAACTGTCCTTGCCAGACATGGTGCTAGCACACGCCTTCAAAAGGGACTGCACCCTAGGGAAGGTCTGGGGCTGTGTAGACACCTAAGAAATCCACGAAGGTGCATACCAGGCTGGCTCCTCCTGGTACTCCACGCCACCATCCCCTCCCTTATTTAGTCCATTTTCCTGGGAGCATTTTTCCAAAGGGACCTGAGGAGCCAGCTCAGTGCAGGAGCCGAGCACACTGTCACCTCTGTTCTCCAGAGCCACCCCAAAATGGTTCAGCTTAGCAACTCTTTGCTCTCTACCCCTTCCAAACCCTCTAGATCAGAGGTTTGCAGGCTACACAGGCAGAACAACATCATGAAGGCAATCAAACATGATGGGGGTGATAGCAGCAGCTTAGCAGGAGACTGGCTTATCAGTGACAGCAGAAAAGGATGCTCAAACCTCCAAGCTGTCTTCTAGAAAAGGCAGTTTAACCTACTGCAGTCAAGTGTCCTCAAGCTGAGGAGATGTGGGAAGCAGGGGCCTGTCCCAGCCAGACTCCCAGCATGAGATATATCCACTCACAAGGAGACATTGGCTGTCATGGTACAGCACTCCCCACCGTTTCTTAGCCTCATGTCTCCCCTTGGATGCCACTGCACGTGTGAGCACTTAGGCCCAGTTAGGTGCCGGCCAGAATTTCTGGGGTGGAAACCAAAGATCAAGCAGAAGACAGTGGAGGAGGCTATGGCCAAGCAGCAGACGCTGGAGGAAGATAAGGCAAGGTGGAACACTGGGAACAGCCTCTCCAGGGATGCAATGGGGACACCTTAGGAAGAAGACACAGTGAATGACATGAAGCCAACCCAAGCTGCGATGATGAAAGAAGAGGTCCCCAGAGCCAGCATGGCCGCTCATGAGGGCTTTGCTGCAAAAGACCACCGTTCCTCAACTATCTGATGTCTTCAGCGGTCAAAACTGCAGTCCTGCAAAATTTGCTGTAACCACCTCATTAAGATCCCCTCGAACTACATGAGTTGGCAGCTCCTCTACAGCTGCGTGTCCTCATGCCACCAGCCAAGGGCTAGTCCCAGCATTTAGATGTTTAAACAAACCCACCCTAAAAGAAACCTGCTACATAGTATTAATGAGTACGGGAGGAGCACTGCCCTCCGCCCGAGCTGGGCTGCTTCTGGATGGGTTTTCTCGTGGCTGTTTCTGCCCATTCCCAACTTGCTGAATTGCCTTTCCAGGGGGACATTTTAAAGGAGAAGGAGATTTCAAGTAAATGATTGCAACTTATCGAAAATAATGTGCTACTTAGCATTGGAGACAAGCATCCTGGCAGGCAGAAATGGGAAGCAGTGCCGGAGCAGATGGGAGTAATTAGGTTGTGATTTTCAGAAGGGTTTTCTTTCCTGCCTCCACTGTGCCTAAGATGTACTGGTGGGGGGGGACACCCCACCCAACAACAGAGTTTGAAGAGAGATGGATGATTCCTCTGCTATGGCTGCCGGGCTGTGAGCTGCCTTTGAGCACCACTTTCCCATGGGGAAACCAGAGACGCCCTAAGTGCAATGCCACTGGTAGAGCACTGCTGGCTGTTCTCGCTGTCCTCTTGCACAGCCACAAGTGGGGCGAAGTGCCTCCTTCCCCACCAAGACACTCATCTGCCACCGAAGCACCAACACCTCACCCACACATCAGATGAACAAGGTCTTGCCCAAATCCTTTCCTGGACCAGTAGGTGCCCGTGCCATTTGGACAACGAAGGCACAGCACCTCCTCCTTGGGAACCCCAAAACTCCTGCACAGACCCACACAGCACACAGCCAGGCTTTGAAACATGTGTTGAACATCAGCCCTCTTACAACATTTTGCAATTTAAGTACCATCTGCAGTATTCACTTGAGCTTGTGAAGCCCCAGCTTCAGGAGTCATGAGCTCACCGGTTTTCTTTAAACTTGTTTTTACACCTCCAGGTCTAACAAACAGAGAGACAGTCGCAATGCCAGTAAATGCCCCCTCTAACAAAACGGGTAACTAATCACCTTATTCTAAGCTGATCTCAATATACCCTGGAGCCTGAGTCCACATTTGTGAAGGTTGAAGATCAACAGCATTGAAACTGGTACAAAAATACTCCCATCTGCCTCATATTTGAGGACAGTTACGCATTAAGTGGCTTGCGGCTAGCTGGCTGCATCCTCCTTCTACTCATACATGCAGTCACAACCAAGTCAGGAGAGCTGGGGTTTACTTCCTTGGCTGATCTGTGATGGCATGGGCCTGAGTTGCTCTTCCCAAGCTTTCTTTGTGCAGAAAAGCCCCCAGATCCTGTGCACCTACCTGAACTCCTGTTTTTTTTTTCCTATGCGAATATATTTGCAGCCTACCTTCTTCTGCAACAGCAAACAGACACAAAGGAAAATCCAGTGTCTTGGATCTTCTGTTCAAACACAAAGTCACCTTCAAGACCCTATGCTCAGAAGGAATAAATAAACTCTCAGAGCTTTGTAGAAGATACTAAAGCACCTCTGGGTGGGTCTTCACATTGCCCATTCAAGAGTTCATGTGACAGACAGCAAACGTAAATGTCTTCTCAGAAAAACATATGGTGTCCACATTAAATGGGTGTCAACAATCTCAGTAACCAAGGTGGAGCACTTCAATGTTAAGTAATCACACTGAGTTTTAAACCTCAGTTGTATACATTCACCATGTTTACATAAAGCCACTGAGAAAATCAGCATCAAAACACAAATACCTATTTCCAACATAAATGGAAGCTGGAATTTCCAAATACACAGACATATACCCTTCCAGGAAGCGAGAATTAAGAGAAGAAGGGTATTTTTCTTACATCTGACATAAAAGTTCCCCTCCTTGTTTCAACCTTTCCAAAACTTACAAATGGATGAACAGATTTTTGCTCAGATTTTCCAAAACAGGCTGCCGTGAGATGAGGCATGGAAAATTTCAGCTGGCAAAACGGCTTTTTGTGCATCTACTTATTTATTTATTTCCCAGAAAAAGCAGGAACACTGTGAAACCGATGGGCCATTTCAGTCACAAATTTTCAGTCTAAAGCCATAAAACAAATAAAAAATCCCAGCAACAAATAGAGAGGCTTGTACCCTTAAGCACTGCAAAGCCACCCTGGACCCTTGCAAACCCACCTCCTCTCCCAACAAAGGAGTATCCATCAGGGCCGATTGGAAACCAAGCACTTCAACAATTTTGTGAGAGATGTTTTGAAAGGTGGAGAAGTATTCCTTCAGTCCATAAAGCACACAAATTGTGGTAAGATAGGTACTCCCACAGAGATGGGAGCAAGTCACTTCAGTTCAGAGTAATGGTCCATTTAGCCCCAGAGGCCAACTCCAGCCATTGTCCAACAAGCCCTGCTGGAGACCCAACCAAGGCCATGACCAACAGCAGAAGCATCAGATGCTCAGGGCAGTGGCACTTCCCCCAGCACCCTCCTACCCACCACCAGTTTTGGGAACTTGCATTGCAATCCAAATTAAGATCAATCAGAAATGTTTCCTGAATCAAAAATGAAATCTTCTCCTCCCATTTCATGCTACCATTTTCCCCCTTCCTCTTTTTTAGAATAAAAATTTGGGTCAATTTAAAAACAACCAAACTGCTTTAAAAAACTCTTCTGGGGTGGAAGAGTCCAAATTATTTCCTGAATCCAACCTAAATGAAAAAAAAAAAGACTGAATTACCCTCAAACCATAATTTTGGGGTGTGGGGAATGGGAGAGAGGAATTTATCGCATGCCAAAAAGTTTCTCAGTTCCCAGCAGCAGCTCTCCATCACTTCAGGAGATGCAGCTTCCATGTGCCACAGAAGCTGCAGAAGAGAGACATGTATTTCATAGGACTGGCAAAGAGTCTGCACCAGTTTTATCCTAACCCCATCCCAAATGCCAAATGGGTTGCCATAGCGAGCGAGGATCTGGCAGCAAAATGCTTAAGAGGTCTGGAAAATTATCACTAACACATTGGGGGAAAAAAAAATTCCCCCAAACTGGAAAATTATCTAAAATAGCACTTCCACAAAAATAAGGCACAATGTTGTAGTGATTACTGACAACCAGATTCCCTGAGAAATGTGACTCCCTGGGAAGCTGAACGAACACACATAAGCTCCTCTTTCCATTCCTTCCCCATGTCTTGCTCCTGCCGACAAGTTTAGCTCCCAGCTAGTAACTGAGCCAGGTACAGAAACTTTTGACCCCATCCCTGCATGCCCAGTTATTGGTATGTTGTGGTTGAACAAAGCATTCCGGATCAAATTTAAATATTTTCTATTTTCCTCTTTAAAGTCCTGATGCCACAAGCTGTGTCTACTCATGGATACTTCACTGCAGGCTGGTGGTCCACTCCCACCAGCTTTGACAGCAAAACTCCCAGCTGTAATTTTCACATCTGAAATTTGGGGGCAGGTAGCACTCAGAAGCCAGAGCCAATTGAACCTCTTGCACCACGAGCAGATCACTGGACAGAGGTGGTTTAGCAGCAGAAAGCAGGCTGGAAGTGCTGGCAAACATTAAAAACAAGCCAACCACCCCACCGGTGGACAAACCACCTCCTCCACCCCCAGTTACAGCAGCTTCAAGCCCAGCTTTGCCACGTCCCATGGAGCAGCAAACCCTTACAACTCCACCTAGTTAAGCAAATCAACTTCACTTCCCCAATAATGCTCTGCAAACAACCCATCACCCCAGAGCCAAATTGTGGGTGTGGAGAGGTCTACCCTGTCTTATTTGCAATCTTCCCTTGGAAAAGCATGGGTAGATTTTGGCCACACACAGGTCCCCCCTGCCCCTCCCCTTGAGCACCCCACACATCCCCAGGCCAGGCTTATGGTCTGGCCACAAAGCAGGCTGATGTTGAGGAGCGATGCTGAAGCAGGTTTGAGCAATTCTGTGCTCGGCTTATCTCACAAAGCAGTTTTCCCCTTCCTAAGCAGGGCAGGATTAGCAGGCTCCAGTTACAGCTGTGAAGTGTAATCAATCCCTTATCTGCATAGGCAAACCCAGCTCGTCTCAAATTCTCACACTGCACAGACCACACCGTAAGGGAGAGATAGTCTGCAGCCACCCAGCCTCCTCCATCTCACCCTCCTCCATCCCGCCCTCCTCCATCTCACACCAGCCCCTGCCGTAGGCAGGGGACGGGGACCAGGACTGACTTCCAGCTGCCTGGAGTAGCAGCAGCAGGAGATAAAGGAAAGCAGGGTGAGATTCAGCGCTGCTCTGCTGCTGGGCTAGATGTGAGCAGAAGATGTAACCCAGCTAATTGACCACGGCCTAGTCTGGCTCAGGGGAGCAGCATCTGCCATGGAGAAAAGCCAGTGGCTGGGATGGTAAATTGGCATTACAGGCAGTGGAGGGGAGCAGGTAACACAAACACGCATATGTGCCCCTTCCTACACCTCTTAGGGTGCATTTGGGAATTTTCCAAACCCTAGACTGCAATACGGGGCAGAAGAATCATTTTGTTATCCTGATGAGAACAGGCAGTTAAATGCGGGGCTCTGCCTCTGTCTCTCCAACGGTAGCAACTGCTGTACCAAGACCTCACCTTCTCCTGCTGGAGTTTGGGTGATGGACCAGAGTCCTCTCTGCAGCACCAAGACAGTAAATTGTCACTGAAGGACAGATCAAGCCATCATCACCACCCCAGGAGATGAGATGGCTTGGACCTGGTGTTGGTCACACCTGGAGACACATCCTAGCCTGGAGCATGGAGTGGATGTGGGGCTCCCTAAGCCCTTCAGGAGCAAATGGGCAAACAAAAGACGGGACTGCTCCCAGGACAGGTCTAGCCATAAACCACCCCCCGCCCCCACCTCTGAACGCCAGTTGGGCTGGGATCTGCCTCCTGCTCCAGCAGTGCTTTGCATATGAATTCTCCTTACTGAAAAGAAATGGGTCCTTTGAATGAGCTGAATCTGCTAATGAGAAGCTGGGGCCTCCAGAGCCCCTCTGAGGACAAGGGTCCCATTTCGATCGCCCCAGGCCAAGCCCTGAAACCCAGAACAAACAAAGAGAGGTTTTCCCCCAGAAGGAAGCTGCCTTTCCAGCCTGCTCCCTTCTGGGAAAGGTCATCTCCCCTGGACACGCAGCGCCTGCAATCGGCTGCTCTATGCACAAAGCAGCCAGGGCAAGAAAAGTCATACGCAAAAAGACTGGCAAGAACCCAAGCTGAAAAGCTGCATTTCAGATTCTCTTCTCCTGTCATCCTTCAAAAAAGATGACCTGTGAGACTCCCATCAAAGGAAAGATGCCTTGGAGCTTGTCAGATGGCAATATCCCACTCAAGTCTTGGGTTTGCTAAATAACTTGAAGGTACCCACTACTCATCAAGCAGCTGAGAGCACTGCCGCTCTGTTGCCAAGCTGATGGCCTTGCCATGAGCTAGCTTTGGGATTTTCCAACGGTCCAGGTCTCAGATCCAAGCCATCACAGGAAATACATTGGGTTTGCCCTTCCTTTCTCTCTCACAAAGCAGGCAGTGCAGAACCATGACAGACGTCTACCAAAAGCTGGCAAGAGACATGTAACAGCCTCCCACTGCAGAGCACCCTAGGGCCATGTCCTCTCCCTCCACTGCCAAAGGACCTCCCTGCCTCCCGCTTCCTGGCACGCTCTCTGCCCAGAAGCACATTCCCATTTCCAGCAGTGACCTTTTGATACAAGGCAAGAGCTGCGCATGGTCCTTGCCACTCCTGTTTACTTGAAGGCAGTCTCATTCCTCAGCACTTGGAGAAGGTGGCTGCAGGAACAGCCTATCCTTTTTTTGGTGCAGACACGAGGGAAGCAAAAGAGAAGGAAGAAGCAACTATCAAGCAAGGACACTCCAACCAGGGTGAAACCTCAGGGATGGGTTTTGTACTAGGAAACTTACTGCCTTGGCGAAGTGGAGATTGCAGACACTGCCTAGTATGAGTGGATCAGAAGTGCCTACCATCGGTGATCGTCTTCTCTGAGGTTGGCCATGGCCCAGGGTCTCTGTCTCATGGAGGTTGGACATTGCTCTTCCCCAAGAGACAGGGGTCTTCTGTTCCAGATGCATTAGAAACCATCCTTCCCCTTGTCCACCTCTCCCCCAGCCATGGTACCAGGTGTGCTGGTTTTGGCTAGGATAGACTTAATTTTCTTCATAGTAGCTAGTATGAGACTATGTTTTGGATTTGTGCTGAAAACAGTGTTGATAATGAAGTGATGTTTTTGTTGCTGCTGAGCAGTGCTTACACAGAGTCAAGGGCTTCCCACCCCACCAGTGAGCAGGCTGGGGGTGCACAACAAGCTGGGAGGGGACACAGCTGGGACAGCTGACCCCAACTGACCAAAGGGATATTCCATACCACATGACATCATGATCAGCATATAAAGCTGGGGGAAGAAGGGAGGACATTCGGAGTGATGGCGTTTGTCCTCCCAAGTAACCCTTATGCATGATGGAGCCCTGTTTTCCTGCTGATGGGAAGTAGTGTATGAATTCTTTGTTTTGCTTTGCTTGCACACATGGCTTTTACTTTACCTATTAAACTGTCTTTATCTCAAGCCATGAGTTTTCTCACTTTTTCCCTTCCGATTCTCTCCTCCATCACACTGTGGGGGAGTAAGCGAGTGGCTGTGTGGCACTTAGTTGCTGGCTGGGGTTAAACCACGACAGATTCAAAGCCTTCTCCATGAAAAATCTGAACTAAAAGTAAGTTATATGCCTATGAGGATAGGTCAAATCCAAAGCACAAGAAGCAACCATAGCCAAAGGTATTGGAAAACCCACCCCAACTCCTGCAGTGTCGCCACCATTTAGATGCAACACATCAGCCACTGGACAAATTCAGGCACCTACTTTCAGTGGTGGCCTGTACGGGGACAGTATCAGGCCACTTCACAGCATTATAGATGTCACCTAGATGACAGGACTAGAGCCAGCCTCCCTTGAGCTAACATGCATGTTACCCCATGTGTTTTTGAAGAACCACAGCTCTCCAGGACTAAATGTTCCTCTAATTCCTTGCAGATTTGCCTTACACACAAGGTCTGTCTCTCTATGCTATACCTAGATCACACCAAAGCCTACTTGAATGTTCTTCTTCCATTTGCTTGGTTTCCAAGCTTGTCCTACCCACAGCACAACAGAGAGGTCAAGTTTGCCCAAGCCTGGACAGTCCATCAATCTCGCACGGCTAAGACACGCAATCTTGAACCCAAGTTTGTCAGGATTCAATGGTCTCGGACAAATAAATGAGCACATTTTTTGCATGATGCTCAGTCCCTCATGCCACTGTGCCGACCTGCTGAGCCCAGCGTCAAAACCCAGTCCTTGAGTGCACCAGACAAAGCCCAACTCTTTGAAAGGCAACAGCCAGTCAGCAGTGTTTTAAGGCCAGAAAACAGCTCTGAATGTTCAGTTCCTTCTTTAAATAGAGGCCCCTTCTGTAAACGATCTGTTTGGACAGGAGGAGAGTGCTGCAAGAGTCCAAATGCTTGTGAAATAGGATCGGCTGCCTTCGCTCCTGCTCCATTCAAAACATGTGGGGGGAAGAAAGAAATCCAAAACTGTCAAGTCAACAGGGGAGGAGAGAGCCCCTACACTTCAGTGCTGCTGGAAGGGTGCGAGACACCAGAGAAAATGGGGAAAAAGAACTAAAAAGGATCAATTAGCGGCATTTCTGTTTCAAGCGCCTGCGTGTGTTTAATTATATTCCATACAAGAGGTTGTTGACACAGATTTCCTAGCTGCGGGGCAGTGGTGTAACAGGATCTGGCTCTGCCTTCTACCTTGGACAACCCCGCTTGGGGCTTTACCACCAAGCCCACCCACCCACATGGTCTGGCAGCACCCTCGGGTAGAGGTGGACTGACACCCAGCCCCACGGCATGCTGCCCAAACAGACGGACACACAGTCCCCCCTGATCCTGCAAGAGAGGCCCCTGCCATAAACAGACAGAAGATTAAAATGGAGCAAAAAAAAAAATCTTTGCCCGACTCCGGCTGTGTCCCAGGATCAAAGATCATCTCCAGCGAGGCCATCTGGTCCTTGTAAATGTAAAACCAAATTGAAAGCCCTGCCCTCACCTCCTCTGACTCCCTCGGCAATATTGCTTTTACTGGCCGGGGACGGGGAAGGAGCCCGCAAAAGGCATCTGTATGTAATATAGAGCCCCCGTGCAGCTGGGCTACAGGTTTGCAACCCCCCTTTTTGTTAATCATGAAGCAGAGGTAAATGTTTTCTTTGGATCTCCAGTGGCCCTGTTACTGCCAGAGGCTTTGGGAAGAGTCCACGGCAGCAACCCCGGGATGAAGAAAGACGGCTCTGCATCCCCATCACTTCTTTCCAGCTGAGGACTGTGCTGTCATCCCTGTCCCAGTTTAGAAAGGGACACACTGGGAGGGGAAGATGTCCTCACCATCACGAAAGCCATACAGCACCCTCCTTCCCCAGCTCAAGCAGGTTTCTACTACCACCACTCCCTGCCTGGGATGCAAAAGGGGATGCAGAGGGCAGCAGATAAACAGAGAGAAAGAGGACTGAACTGAGTACTTCCAAAAAGGGGATACAACGCATCTGAGCCAAAAATGACTTGTGAAAAACCCCATCATTGCCAACCCAAATACTCCAGGCTTGACTTGAAAGGCAAGCGGGATCCGCTATCAAGAGGAGAAAGCTACACGGGAGACGTCGCAGGCAAAGAGGAGGCAGCTTGAGGAATTCCTACCCATCAAGCTTTATTGTGTTATTCCAACTAAGCAGAGACAAAAAGACAAATCTCAGCTCCCTACTTTCATTTATAATTGAACCCAGTCCAGAAGGATGGAGCAAGTACCATCTGTAATGCAGAGTGCATTAGCAGCCGGCAGAATGAAATATTCAAATTACTGTAGGCTACCTCGCATTTTAATGACAGGGTTACAAAAACCTGACTTGTAAGTGGAGATTGGACTGGAAGAACAGAAAGTTTGTTTTTCCAGTGCATGAATTAACCTAACAAAATGTTACTTTGAGGGGAAAAAAAGCATTTGTATGGGTAATTCTGCAACATATCTCAACAGGCTCACAAGAAAAAAAAATATTACTCCATTTAGCTATCCTAATTGATATATTGTCTGGGGAGATGAAAAAACTCAGGGAAAAAAGGGCAAAGCTTTTTCCTTTTGCCTGAAGACACTAAATAAATAGATGTAGGTGTGCATGAACCTTACCAACATGTACAGGTTCCATACACAGGGATGCATGGTAGCACATATGTGCATCCATGGGGTGCGTCGGTGCAATACTTTCACGAGCTGTAGCCTTTCGATGCTGTGCACAATTTGAATATGCAAATCACCCCTTGATTTTCGTGCTTGTGCCTGTGCCGGGATCCATTCGTTTTGATATCGTTAATCAGGGCTGCCGAAAAGCCTGACACAGTAAGTGGCTGTAGCCCCTAGCAGTAGTCAAGATAGAGTGACAGGCTCCATTTAAGATGTCACAGCATATAATAAAGTGTAAAACTATACTTAAAATAAACGAGATAGAAACAATAAACTTGACTCTGGATTTGAACTTTCTGGGAGAGCAGCAGAGAGATGTGAGCACGCACGTGTGCAAGCGGGCACGGGGCTGGGGTGGCTATAGAGGACGGTCCCCTACCAGCCTGCCACCCAGGTGAGAGCGAGGAGGGCAGTCTCCTGCGTCTTCTGAAGGAGCCGAGCTTCTCAGCAACCCTATGATAACAATCAGTCTGCATGTGGGACATCTCTGGAGCTTCTGGAGGTGGGTGTTAAAGAGGAGGAGAAGACAACGAGCCATAACAGATCTGCCGGGGATGGAGGGGAAGGCCAGGCCACAACAGGCATTGCGATTCGGGTGAGGAGCCCACTGAAGGGGCTCAGCTTTGCTTCCAGCAGCTCAGCAGAGAAGGGATTTACCCACCACAGGTGTCACCTCCAGGTGCCTGAATGGAGGCTGGGACAACCCAGTCCAAACTACCCTTCCCTCCCAGGCACCCAAGGAGCATCACCAGCTCCTGGCCACTCTCCCAAGGTGTCCCTTCCCCTCTATCCCCAGATGGTAGCACCAGGATGGGATGGAGAGGCAGCAATGTCCTCAGAATCTCCAGCCTGGGCTTGGCCATGTGGCCCATGACCAGAAGCCACAGCAGATGCTGGAGCCCTTCCCTGGCAGGATGAAGATCAGGATCAAGCCCATGCAGGGGCGGGAGGACACTCATACTAACAAATCTGAAAGTCCCATTTTGCTCCCCAAATCACCTCTCCACACCCCAAAACCTCCTGTGTGCCTGATGGCAGCTCTCTGTGCTGAGACAAACCAGTCGCTCTCCCTCGTGCTAAGCAGTTAAATTAGAGAGTATTCAATTAATAACAGCTGAATATTCTGTCACATTTAGGAAGATGTATGGTAAGACAAGCGAGTTGTGATGTCTGTGACAGAAATGATAAAAGTTCTCCCGACACAGCCTGGCAGATACTTGGCTGGAGGAACCGCTTGCTCTCATGGACTCCAACGTCAGCGCAGACACCAGGCCCAGCGCCGCCTTCAAAGAAGAGACACTCCAAATTGCATGGGAGAACCATTGCCAAAATCATTTGCAGGCAGCTCGCTCTTTCCCTCCTTCTGGGATCCATCTGAGTGAGATGCAGAGATGAGACCCTGGAGAAGACTTTGGCCAAGAGAGGTCTGAGACAGCACCTGCCAGCTACCATGTGGCAAGCATCACTCAGCAGACGCTCAAACCCTCCCATGTCACCGAAAGGCCATCCCATGACACTCTACCCCCACAGGCTGCCTCAGTTTACCCATCTGCAAAAGGGACAGCGATCACATCCCAAGCGATCCACCCCAGGGGTAACCAGGGAGCACTTGCACGGCACCACGACCATGGGCAAGCACCTGCTGTCCAGTAAGACGTTCTCCATCTAATTTACGGATGCATCGTGGCCAGGGGACACACGAGAGCGGTGCTTTTGAGGCCGCCTCCTCTTCTTCTGGGGGGTTGTTTTTCACCAGTGTTGTTTGCGAACACAGTTTTGTTGCTAAGAAACTACCTTCATATTGCTCAGAGAGCAAAGACAAAGCAACCGTCAAAATAACACCGTATTTTGACAGTAGCCAGATCGTAACCATAAATGATCCATTTTCTCCGCTCTCCTGTATGCTCATTAACGTGGTCTAAATACCATACTCCCATATATAACCCACACCCTATATGTACACACGCACGGCACGTGCAGGCGCCAGGGACCCATGTGAGGGGGGGCTCCATTGCATCCGTTCATCCCCCAAACCAAAGCTGAAACAATCAGACTCGGGAAGAGGAGGGGGCTCCCCAGGGAGGCCCCACGGCTCCCTTCTAGGCAGGAAGATGGCACAGGGTCTTTAAGCAAGAGATACGTAACAGTTAAAAGGAGGGAGAAGGTAAGATCTCTGCCCACATCCATGGCAGCTAGCTCTGTGTGCTGGCTGGTTTGGGGAGAAACGTAACTATCTGTTGGCTTAGGGTTTGTGGGGTTGTTTTTTGTGGTTTTTTTTTTAAGTCCTAGGGAGAAAAAGTGGTGGGGAAAATAAAACCCATTTGCTGCTCAGTGTTAAAAGTGCTCTGTGCTTCTTGCTGCTTTCAGGATGGGGAGATCCTGCCACACAGGGAACATCAGAGCAACCCCTCACCACCACCTTGACACAATATGATGCCAAGCCAAGTCCCCAGGATCCTGAAAACCAGTTTGCCAATGCATCCACCTCCTACTCTACCTCTCCTGCTGGTGCATCTCTGGCCCCTCTTTGCTGGTCCCACTGTAGCTGGGAGGACCTGGATGGGTCCCAGAAAAGATGTGAAAAGCAATGCATCTGCCCCCCAAAAGAGGCAGGAAAGGGGGTCCAGGGCAGCAGCAGCTGCAGCAAGATGCTTCTTGCGCTGATCCACAACCATCCAGGATGATGCATGAAGCTAAAAGACTTGCTGGACATGGTGGTGCAGGGAGGTCGGTAGTGCCCTACTCAAAACAAAAAGCTAAAGGAAAGCAAATGGCCTGTTTGCAAAAGTCTCGTGCCTGGAGTGCAGGGGGATAAAGGCAGGGGGAGAAAAGACACCCAGGCTGTGCCCACTAAAAACTGGGAATGAAAACCGCTTCACTGGAAAGCCTCAGAGTCATGGGAAGTACCCTCAGCAGAGGCAGCATGCTGCAGTCAGGTGCCAGTGAGACAAGTGGAGCAGCGGGCAACTGCCACGCAAGCAAGGATGCAGGCAAGCGCTGTGCAGGCAGGGACACAGAGCTCAGCACCTTGTACCCCCCCTACTGCCAAAGCCCCTCAGGGCCATGGACCTGCCGCCACTGATGTACGGGCAGAAGGAAAGGCAGGTAAAAGGCAAGGCGGAAACTGCAACCTGTCGTGCGAAGGCAACCCAAAGGGTCCCACGCTTTTGCAAATCCCTGGTGCAAGAAAGGATGCCCAGAGTCACGGCACAACTGCAGTGGCTCTCACCATCCCAGCAGGACAGCGAACACAGACCTGCCATCCTTGACCATGACCCACCCATGGCAATCACTCGAGAGCCGACTGAGAGCACAGACTCACCGCCAACGAGGGATTGTACTGGTCTGCTTTACGCCAGTCAGTGTGCACTTGTGCAGACAGCAATGCCTGCAGGCAGGGACCAACAGGGCTTGTGAAAGAGCAGTGCCCTGCTTTGGATGCTTTTCAGGGGGAATAAGGAAAAAATTGAAGCTGTGGGAAGCAATCTCGCAATATCTGGGCTGTTTGATTCTCCCCCTGGGCCAGCTGCACCATGGCTCTGGCTGATCCCTTGCCCAAGCGTGAGACTCTTCTGCACATACCCAAAACCCCAGCCCAGAACCAAACAGCCTGTCTCCCGTAGCGCAGCAGCTTGCCACGTGTGCTTTCCCTGCCAAAACCCCGAGCTCCACCCTACAGTAGGAGAAAAAGGGAAGGGCAAGAAGAGCTCTGTTGAAATCCACTAAACCCCAAACAACATTTCTCCACAGTAGAACAAAGCCGTTGGAAATCTCTTCTCTGCTTGGGTCCCCCGACCCACATGAAAGCGGCATTTTTCTGGGCTAATTATACAGGCTGCTCTGAGCCTCCTGGCAGAATATGAGCTGCAAAGGCAGACATCAAAGGGCTTCCAACTTTAAAATAGAGAGCAAAGACGGCGCAGTCCGCGGGAGACCTCTCCCTGTCGCCTGTGCTGGCCACCTGGGTTGAATGTTGGGGGTGACTCGGTCCACGAGAAAAAGGAGGGCAGCTAGTTTTTATTTGCGTGGCATGTTCCCAACAGGCACAGTCAAGGAGGGGGGGTTGGTCCTTGCGGGACCAACCATGGTCGCAGCAAAGCCTTCTGAGGCCTCCATCCAAGGGAAGGACCAACTATGGAGCCTGCCTGCTAACAGGGGTGGGCAAGCCGTGGGGAAACGGATGGAGTGGCTAAGATCAGGTTGTGGGAAAGAATGGGACAGGAGTCACTGCCACATGCCAGGCAGAGGTGGCCACCATCACAGCTGGTCTGAGCACCCACCCTGGGTGCTGCGTGCCTCAATCTCCCCAAAGCTGAACGCACCCCTTGCACCTGGAGCTCCTGAGATGGGATTTTGCAAACATGTCCTTCACCCTAAAGAGCAACCTTTCTAGAGGAAGCCTTGGCCCTGCTCGGGCTGAGTCACAGCCTGCGCCCGCAGCTCCTGATGGGCAAGAAACCCAAGCTCTACCACTCTCCATTTATTTGGGAGAGAGAGAAGACGCCTTTGGTGTCCCCTCTAGGAAAGGGGCACCAGCCCCAAACCACCAGCACTCCATGGCCATCTGTCCTGCCTCGTGGCCCAGAAAGCAGCAGGCTCTCCTGGCTTTCAGCAGGACACTCTGATGTGCCAGGCACGATTTGCATCAGAGATGACCAGGGAAGATGAAGCCATCCTGCCAGCTCCTCTGGCCCCCACCTTTCACCCTCCCTTTATAGGGCCTTGCAGCACAGCCAGTACATGTCCTGCAGAGCAACCAGACCTCACTCCCTCTTGCTGACGAGTGCACAGAGATGCCTCCAAAACAGCAAGGCATGACCAGAAATCCTATGGGTCTTCAAGCTCTGGTCCTTCTGCGGACAGTAATCACGCAGGAGTTCTGCGACAAGATTATTTCTGCATACCCTTGGAAAAGGACAAGGACAAGGAAATCCACATGGGATGCCCCAAAGTTCAGGAAGATCAGTGCACACAGAACTGTCATGCGAGGGATGCCAACTGTGGTCCTGAACTCAGCCTGGTCCAGCATTTGGTCTCACCGCTTCTCCCCCAGCCTTGGCTCCAGGGCTGTGGGGGCAAGGAGAAGGACCGCACCTTGCTTCCTCTTGGGGAGAAGAAGGAAGATGAAAGGAAGGATGAGGCTGGACAGCCAAGCGTGGGATGCGAGGGGAAGGTGTCAATTAAAGCAATGAGGCCCTCCACATCCCTGCGCCTGACAGCCAAGCTGAGCGGAGCTGACAGCCAGAGCACCGGCTGGCCTCCCCGTCTCACTCACCGGAGCATGCTCCTGCCCGTGCACCCCCAGCTCCAAACCGGCAAGGCTGGGGCACGTGGACACCAGCAGCAGCATGGTGTCCCTTCCCCTGCCCCCAGAGATGCTCCCAATAATGGGAATTATCATGATTTGGGGCTTAAGCAGGCCACAGCCAGCCTGGAGGCAGGCAGTAGCGAAGCGATCATGGCCGGGTGGGATGGCAGAGAGAGGCACCGGGTTGTGCTGAAAAACTAATGAGTGAGTGCTGCAAGGTCTCAGGCCCTATGCAGGATGGCATCAGCCAGGTCCCGGGATGCAGGAAAGTTGGCAATCCAGCAGACACTGTCTGGCAACTTGCTCCCAGAAGTCCCCCCCCAGGTGGCCAGCCTGCATCTCTGCTCCCCCTTGCCTCCCCCCGGGAATCGCATCCCGGGAGCCCCTGCTTCACCTCCTGTCTGCCCTCCCCGCAGGCTCAATCCGATTACTGCTGATACACATCTCCTCCTGGGCTCCAAAACACGCTCTTCCCAGCTGAAGGATTCGCACAGACACGGAAAACTTGTCCTGATTGTGGCATTAATGGTCGTGTGGCCCATGTCATCACCGAAATGGCCTTAGGGGGAGAGTTGATGGGTCTCTGAAGTCATCAGGACTACCCCACCTCATCTTGCTCCCCTTATTAAAACCATTCATCCTGGGAGCTAAATGAATATGTTTCATCTTCAAATGCTGAGACACAACAGCAAGCAGGCAGAGATCTAATAGAACAATACCCATCTAATCATGCCGATTTTTCTCTCCCCATCCTGCCTTCATATTACAAGTTCAGCCACGAGACCAAGCTGGGGCTGCAGGCAACGGTGAGGACAGGGCACAGCCCGCTCCCGGCTTTGCCGCTGCACCTCGCCCCCGCCCCCCACGCCAGGGTCTTCCTCCCTCTGCTGCAGTGGAAAAAGCCCCAGGACTTTTAGAACTAATAAACCCAATAGATACCGAGCCTAACAAGTCTAAGGGAGCCAGGGAAGCAGGGCAGACCCTCTGCCACCGGCAGACCCCTGCTTCCCATGGGAATACTGCATACTGTACCGTCTATGAATCATTTTGGCACTCCTTCCCACACCCACCACAGGTCTTCCCGGCTCCCGTTCCCTTAGATACAGAGTTGATTTTTTTTCCCTTGTTTGCTAAGGCACCTTTTTGCACATGTGATGTCAGGGGAAGCATAACAGTTTTGTGTCTCTCCCATATTAAGGGTCTCCAGCAAGGGTCCATGACTGGGGATGGGGTGGTGGAGGACACAGCGGGTGGGAGCATCGGGAAGGGCTGGGGATGGGAAGGGTGGCTAATCCATTGCATCTTTCAAGAGCCTGCCGGAGACACTGCTGGCCTCTCCTTCCTAACCAGGGTTTGCACAGCAAATCCCCGCTCTATCTAATTATTAACGATAATAACGGCGGCTGGCTCGCTGGATGCCATCTGGAGCCCTGCCACGCGTGCCCGCTGGCCCCAGGAGGGCCAGGGAGGGGGTGACCCTGCAGGGTGAGGGCTGGGGCCAGGGGCCGGCTGGGTGGTGGGTACCAGCTCAGGATCGCCCCAAGGACCCAGCAGGCCAACCCAGGCTGCCGTGCTTGTGTTTGCTGCTGTGGCAGGCTTCATAAGGCTCCGCTCTTTGACTGGCGTTGAGTTTATGTGAAAGTAATTAACAGTAATTAATCCTTAATTACAGTAATTAGCCAAGTCGCAGTAAATTAAACCACATCTGGAGCAGATGAGGGCTTCCGAACGGGAGGCTAGTGCAGGCGACAATCGGAGAGATGCTGAATTCATGTGACAGCATCTGATTAAGGCTACCTGTTGCAAGCGGCTCATTTGCATCATGTTTTTGTTTGCATTTGGCAGTAACCCTTTCAGCTGGGCTCTCACCCCTCCACCTCTGCTCCCCCTGCCCTCCTCCACCTCCCCATCTCCCCCCACAAGAGCTGTGTGGATCTGCAAGGAGGAGGGAGCAGCTCCAAGCCAAGAGCCAAGGGTCTCCCCACTGCTCCCCCCCACGACCAGCCCAGGCTACCCCGGGGTGGTGGGGATGAGCCAGCATGGGGCCAGGCAGCCGCTGGGCTCCCTCACACCCTCCGGAGAGCAGGAGCTGCTCAGGGGGTGGTATATAAACCACCCAGCCTCCAGGCAGGCAACAGGCAGGAGATGACCGAGCAAGATGGAGGCAGAGCAATGGAGGCGACCAGCTTTGCTTCTCAGCTTCCCTGCATCCCGCATCGTAACAGCTACAATAATAATAATAATAAAAGATCCAGACTCCAAAGGGGAGCACATTAGCAAAAAGGGGCAGGTTATTATTAATACCACTCAGCATTTACCCAGCGCCATGCAACCTCAGAGACCTTTGCCGATGTTTAGCCATGCTCACAGGGAGGGGGAAATCCTTCCCTTCTCTTTCTTCCTACAATGGAGAAACCACAACACGGAGAGGTGAAACAGGGCACAAGAGGCTCAGCTATGGCTTGTCATGTTTGAACGCTGAAAGAGCGAGCTCAGGGAGCAAACTGTGCTGTCCTGACTTGCTTTCATGCCTTCATCCCACGTGGCCAGGACGCACGGTTGGCTCCAAGCTATTAGAAAAATACTGGGAACAATTCACAAAAATATCTTACACTCTTCTGGTCCTCAAACTGCGCCACTCATCAGGACCCCAAACCCTGGGATAAGGATTTCCATCAAGGCAGGGAGATGCCAACAGGATTTCAAGAGCAGCACTGCAACTGTGATGGTCCAAAGGCAATTGCCCCATTTCAGTAGGTATCGCAAAATCTCCAGGGCTTAATTGCATGCTATTAATGAGCATGAAGGTCCTGTGTATCTTGCCTTTTCATCATACAGTACAGAGTGGATGGGTGGTGTATCTAGGTTCCCGAAGCCTAGGCAAGGAGTGTTAAAAAACCCTTTGATACTGAAATAATTGTCTCTCCTCTGGAACTAAAACCGTACAGGACTGCCAAAGCCAACAGCTGCAATAGGCCCTGGAAACAATCAGAAGAACCTTGTTTTATGAAACACGGAAAAGAGCTATGTTTGCCCCTAATTGCAAAATAAAAGCAACCTTTTGAATTTCCTGTGCACATAAGAGCCTCACAGAAAAAATGTGGTTTCCCCACCTCCGCTTTGATTCCACATCAGGCAGGATTCCCTGGTACCACTGAAACCCAGCCAAGCTCTGGAACAGTCACTGACCAGCCGATGTCCAACACTCATCCACCCCAGAAACGCACTTTGCTATCTATATCTTGGTTGGAAGAAAGGGGAATTCTCAGCTTTCCTCTCCTTCCAAAGAGAAACATGGTGTCCCTTAGCCCCCAGGGCCATCAGCTGCCAAATGGAGCAAGAAAAATTAAGTAGACTAAAATGATGCTCCACCAAATCTCACCTTTCTGAACTAGGCAGGTCTCTGAACGTGGATGCTACCCTGAGATGGCTGCACCTGGTGCAAGAACAATGTGTGCCTGCCAGGGCAGGGGGGGAGAGAATTTTGCAGTCAACTTAAAAGAGTGGGGAGAGTTCCTGATTCACACCCCCAAAATAAACTCACACTGTCCTTTCAGTGCAGTTTTGCTTTCAATCAATAGTTTTCTAAATAGATATTCCATCAGCTTTGTACTTGATATCCTTCACAGCTATGGCATTTACAGCAAATCACATTATCTTGCTGCAGCCAGATTTTTGGCTAAAAAAAAAAAATTAAATTCATATGAATAAAAGATTCCTCACAAATGTCTTCAAGAAATACACCCCCCAAATCCACAGTGCCAACATTTTGCCTTGCACAAAAATAACGTAAATCGGGAAGCTGTAGCCAAATAGGCAAAGCCTGCTCCAGCTAGGCAAAAAGAGTTCAGGACATCGCTCTGCTACAGAAGCAGCAATGATCTCAGATGGTTTAATGGTGGAGGCAGGAGAGCCTGGTTGGGCTTGCTTCTCCTCCACAGGTATTGACCAACGGCTATCTGTACAGACCAGATGCCAAAGATGTGGCCTTCAAAGTTGCAAAATATTCAACATCTTGGGTGAATAACTAAGTTTTCAGTGCATGGGCAACTCAACACTCTTGGGAAGACAGTCATTGTGGACCCAAGCAGATGTTTCATCTCAGCTTGTGCATGTCCTTGAATCCAAATTTCCTCCAATCTCGCTTGGCTATGAGGCTTCATCTCTGCACACACAATGAAGTCCCTTCCCCATGCATTGAGAGGCTGAAGAGAAATGGCTCCCAAGACAACTACCAGCTGTCTCACCCTGGATTAGGACGTCATGAGACCCCTCTCCCCAAGAGACAGAGCAGGTGAAGTGGTGCAACCTCCTCTGCTCACCTGCCCGTTGCTTCTCTCAATGCTGCCAAAGACTTGCAGGAATATGAGGACTGGGTCAGTGCCTCCTACAAGATGGGTCACCAGTGTTGCCGTTGGGTCCAACTAGACCCAAAGCTAAAAGCTCCCTCAACTTACAGTGTTGCTTTGCCCAGTTGTCCCACCTGCTTGCAACTGGTACATCTCAAACTTTCAAGCCTACATTACATTCTTCATGGTGGCTCCAACCTGCATAAGTAGCAACATGAGTCCCTTTGGCTTTTACTTCTGTGGCTGGGAACACACGTCCCTGCTCTGTGCACTACAAATTGCTGGGAAACCACCAAGGGAAACATCCTCTTCATGTTGGTGGGTGAACTGTTAACTCCACCAAGTTGATCCTCTCCTCCTTTTAAAGCCCAAATAGCCCCTTGGGACTTTTTGCTCCGGAAGCCCTTCAAAGAGAACACAGTGGTTGCTCCATTTCCAGTAGTTTTGCACTAGGTCAAATGAGAAACCAAATACAACCTCAAAAAACTAACAATGCTGTGAAGGGGGGAAGCACATCTTGATTCTCCTCTCCAGGGGAAGGGAGACATGGCCATAACCAGCAACACAGCCAGGCAGGCTTCCCCAGCCATCAAATATCACCATTTTTGGACCAAAGGCGAGCATGGAAGTTTTAACCTGAAAACAGTATGTGCACGTTGGGAAGTTCCCAAATATAAGCCTCTATGCCTTACAGTCCAGGAAGGCAACACGGCCCATGGACCTGGGGCTGGGGACATGAGAGGCGGCAGATCTGCCCAGCCCAGCCAGGGACCTAGTGTGGATGCTCCCATCATCGCAGACGGATGCAGACGGATGCACGCACGCACGTTTTATGGACATGTGTGTGCTCTTTTCAGGCCGAAGACTCGGGTCCCTCCTCATCTGCGCAGTTTGAATTAATTATACACTTTAATTTCATGAATTATTAATTTGATTCTGACTCGGCAGCTTACGATTATCCAGCGCTACAGACTATGCAATTCCAGCTTCATTAAAACATCACCAGCTGCCTGAGAGACAGACATTAAATAGCAGAGAGTAATAATAAAATTAAGCTCCCTGCGCATAGCAACAGAGTCTTCCCCAGCCACACGCGGTGAGGGCCCAACTGGTAAATAGGTCCCTTCCAGGAGCTTTATTCCCTTCCCGAGGCTGGTCCCCAGCCCGGTCCCTCACTGGGAGGATGCTGCTCTCAGGATGCCTGGCAGTGGAGGACCCAGGGGTCTGCAAGAGCATCCCTGGGAAGGGGGGCACGGCCAGCTGATGAGGGTGACCGCCATCCCCCTCCCAACACCCTCCTCGACACCTGCAGTAAGGACAGGGAAAGCTCCAGGGCTAACATTGCCTCCAAATAAATAAAGCCGGAGCACTGCCTCCCAGCGTCTCCCTGGCAAAACAATTTATAGAGGGAAAATGTCGGAATTTAGACATTCCATTTAGCTGCTTCAGAAATCTAAGGACCCCAAACCTTGTGGGATTTGAGAAATCGATGGAATTAATTAAGGGAGATGTCCAGCGGTCTCCGCTAAGTAATCAGCAGGTACAGTAGACCTGAAATTCTATAAAGAAAAATGGGAAGGGATGACATTGAAGGAGGCAGTGGGGATTAAAAAATGAGCATCCGAGTGGTAAAGGCGCACACCCATTGATCGCTGCATTACGGATTAAGGCTTCAACGAGCAGCCAGAAGATTCTGTAGCAGAAAATGGTTACAGAGGATGAGCATGAGCAGAGCGGATATATATAACCTCTGACAGCCGGGAACAACTGAGACAGAGGACAGCTCTGCGGCGAATCCCAGAGCAAGAAAGTTTTGGGGAGGGGGAGGAAGGGGAAGCAGGGGGAGCTCAGAGGGAGCCATTTTGTGCAAGGGAGACCTGCCTAGGAGGAGGGATCGGTGTCCCCTGCCCACCCCGGGGAGGAAGGTGGATCGGGGCACCCAGAGGTGGTGCCAGATGGGGGGACATAGGGATGGGCAGCGAGGTGGAGAGGGGGCACTTGCGCACTGGCCTGGGAGGCCACCCCATCAGCAAACAGTTAATGCCTGGGAACGAGGCGCAGCCCAAGCAGACACATACACACAGACTCCACCTGCCTGCCTGCCTGCACTGCCTGCCTCCCTGTCACAGGGCTGTCTGAACCATGCTTCACCTCTCTGCCCTGCCATGGGTTCTCAAGGAGACCACTGCCTTTAATCCTATGCCCCTTAGCAGTCCTGTGCTTTGGTTTTCCAACCATCTCACCTCCCGTGGGATGACCACATCTGAGCCTGGAAAGGCACTGTCACCACTCAGACCACATCCACATAGCAGCAGCTTCCCAAGGTTGCTCTGCCCACAGCAGAGCCCCAGGATGTGCAGCTACCTCCCTCCGAAAGCTAGGCTGGACCCTCCTCGCAAGGGCAGCTGTGTTCAGGGACAGGCAATGCTGCGTTCAGGGGCAGGTTGCCAGTGAGCACCATCGACCCTCAGGAAAGAAACAAGTAGTGCATGATCATGTCTTCAGACACTCTGGGTATGTACAGGAGGGGCATAAAGCAAGATCACATGGGAAATGCCACCCTGAAACCCCCCAGCACGCAGCCACCCACCCACGCAGCACTAGCACCTCACTTGTGCCACCATTTGGGACCAACCACAGACAAGACGTGATTCCTTCAGCGGTCCCAAGCATCACCCAGACCACGGTACCCAATGACATTGCAGGGCAGCTGGTTCAGACAAGACTTCAGCAATGTGGCAAACTCAGTTTTCCACGCTTAAAACAGATCCTTGCTGGAAACATTACAGCTGCATCCAATGCCTTGTGCAAACAGAGCTGCTGCCTGGAGGAAACCTTTGGGAAGCAGCAGCACCCCACCCAGCCATCCTGCCTTCCCAGCCAAAACTGAATTGGGATTGTCGGAACATCTCAATGAGAAATTTCAAAAATAAAACCAAGCCCCCTGGAGCCACATGGGGCAGCAGCTCTGTGTCTGCGGGGGGGGGGGCTGGGGCCAGCCCCCTGTCACCCTCCTGTCCGCTCCTCATACATATGCATCGTTGCAAGCCAGTGCAAGCTAAACGTCAGCGGTGCCCCCATCCACACACAGCCAAAGGGGACACTCACTTCGTAGGACAAAGGCAGGCACTTTGGGGTACGGAAGGCATGGACTGGCCGGGTGCAAGGGGGAGAAGGGCTCACCCCACGCGTGGATGTGGCCATGTGTACCCAGCTGCTTCAGGAGGTGGTTGCAAACTAGCGAGGCTGGTGAGGCTGAAGCAGGCTTCCAGCAAAGGCCTGTTCACAGACTGGTGTGTGTCTGGATGGGTCCAGCAGACCCTGTGCCCCCCAACCCAGCACTGCCACTCCCACCACCACCGCTCCCCTCCGCCCTCTCCCCAGGAGTATCTCCATCCTTCATTCCTTAAATATCTTTCAAAAATCTGGTGGGGACCAAAAAAGCATGCCTGAAGGTCACAGGCATTTTGAGTCAAACCCAGTGAGAGTGTCCTGGCTAGGGAAGGGTCTGTAAAAACATCTTCCCTTCCCAGTGCGAGCGGGACGCCTTCCCAATGCTGCAGGAAACACACAGCTGTGCTTGGATGGGCAACCTCCATGGAGCATCTGGGTCACCCCTCTTGTGTGGCTCTGGGAGACAGAGCAGGACACCAAGTGGATCTTGTCCCCTTCATCATTGAGGAAGACAGCATCACCTTCTCCATTGCTGGTTGATGGACATGGAAACTCTGGTCTCTGTGCCAGGCAAGCCACAGGGACCAGGGGACACAGGATGGGCAGTTGCCTGTTCAAACTGAAGTGAGATGTTCTTGCACGCAGAAGGCTGAACGCCGTGTACCCAGACCCAGCCCAACAAGACACCAGCATAAACAGGCCATGACCTCATGAGAAAGATGGGTCTAGCAGATGCCGCAGCATAAACACAGCTTGTCCCTCCTCTCCAGAAAGGCTTCCTCTGTGTCCAGGTTCAACTTCGAAGGCTCTCTCTATCTCCACGTCTCTGCACATCCTTGGATCAAGCCCCTCCAGCTCGAGGCCCACATTCCCTCAAGCAAACCCCAACCTGCCCCCCCGGCAGAAGCTGCCAATCCCACAGCTCGAGCCAACAGCAAAGCCTTGAAATCACACTTGGGAGGCCTGACGGGTGCCCAGCAACACGCCAGGCGGTGTGTGTTTTACAATCCATGTGTTGAAGAGCCCTGAGCAAAGGCTGTAGCAGATGCAGAGCGTTCAGCAGATTCCTTCCCCTGGCTGCATTACAGCAGGAGGCAGGGAGCAGCCCCGGCCCTCTGCCCCCCGCCTCCCCAGCCCCCAGCAGGCATTTGGCATCCAGCACCACAAGCTCCTAGGGCAGGCATGCTCGTTGCCACAAACATCCTCCCTCAAAGCAGGACGCTTTCTCCCATGGGGCAAACATTAGTGGGACAACTGGAAACGTTCAACTTGATTATAATGCTTTAAGAAAAGGTCACGGTGAAATTTCAGCGCTTTACCTTGAGCTCTGTTTGTTCTCCGCGGGATGAGATGGGAAGAGTCAGCTTGCCCTGGCTCGTGGCATCCACATAGCTCTGATTGCATTTCACGGGCCGGCAGCAGGCTATTGAGCCACAGCAAACCCCCCAGCCCTGGGGACTGAGATAAGTCATCGCGGACGCGCTTGTGAGGGCACGCACTGGACCACCACACTGTAGCTGGACCACCACACAATAGCTGGACCATGTTTTCACTCCAGAAGTTGTCCAACCCTTAGCTGATTTTGCACTGCACTTGCACTTCTGCTGTCAGAACAGGCCAAACACACCCAAAAACCACAGAAAGGCAGCCAGCAATTCCTAGATAGCATCTCCCTTGCAGTCAGGAAGGTTTTCCAGCATGCCACTTGTCTTCATCTTTTTGGGCCAAAACTGCAGTGAGGCAGCAGCACTGCGGAACTCAAGCATGACTCAAGCATCGCCCAGACCACGGGTGACCCTCAGCCACCAGACCAGCCCCACCAGCACCTTCCCCCACTCCTAGAGAGGGAGGACAAAACAAGGGCAGCCAGTACTGAAGGTATGCCATGGTTTCAGCCAGCACTACGAGCAGGACCAGGTCTCGGCCTGCGCAGAGCACCACAAAGTTCAGGAGTATCCTGGCTCCCCAGGCCCTACCCTTGCACTCCGGCACGATTGCTTTGGGACTCATTAACAAGCCACTTTGATCTCCAGGCTGAGGTGCATGAGGATAACCCACTGAAAAGCCCACAGCTGGTGCAGAAGGTGACCAGCACACCCCGAAACCCACAGGCGCAGGAGCAGCCTAACACCCCTCCTCTTCTGAGCATCAGAGTGGGAGCAGCTCTGACCTGCAGCAAAAGGTTTGTTATCAGTTGGGTGAGAGGAAAACCAAGGTCAGTTTTGTTTGTGGCCAACTGAAGGATGCTCTGCCCCCAGCAACATTGCTATTGCAATAATTAAATCTGTCGTCCGACAATTTACTGCTGGAGGTGTTCTCAAAAGGTCTCCAAGCAGAGCCAGGAGACAAGTGCTAGTGGAGATGGAGCCTTCTGCACCCGCTGAGGTCTGGGCTGCCAGATCTAGGCCCAGGTGGGTGAAGGGAGGAGGAAAAGACACCAGCCTCCAGCTGGGACAACTCCCAGAAAAGGGCAGGCAGCAGAAGGTTTTTGGGGGAGGTTTTAAAACAGACAGTTCCGGCAAACTGGACCGAAAGCCCAAGGTGCCAAGTGCTCTTGCAACACCTGGGTGGCTGGGAAGGGCTTGGCATCCTTCCCCAGAGGCAGCTGCATCATCCAGCCTGCAAAGCATTCCCCAAAGGGGAAACGGTTCGAGATGCGACCGCAGCGTGAACGATTCTTTCCTGATGCCCAACAATACAGCCGGAGCACGGGAATGGTATGATGCTCCTCCACGAGCTAGGATGCAACTGGTGGGTCCCCGCAGCAGCATCCTTCCACTGAAAGCCAATCTTGGCGAAGGTGATGCCTGCTTCAAAGCTAGGAAGGACAGAATCAACGCCTCAGCTTGTTGGCGGAGCCATGGCTGACCCAGGAGGCAGGCAGACCCTCGTCCCTGCAGCATTTGCTCTCACTTTTCCGGAGCACGCAGACGCACCTGCCCGCAGAGCCGGGATGCTGTATTCCCACCACTCTGGCAGCACCGCTCACAACAACTCCCAGCTGCTGCCAAAAGGTATTTTTAGCTGCATTATTTATTTGAACACCTGCCTGAGACTTCAAGGCAGAGTACGGAGCCTGAGCAGCGGAGGGAGGGAGGAGTGGCACCAGGAGATCTGGACCATTTCCACTGGAAGATTCGAGAGCAGAGACATGGGCGTGATGTAGCAAGACTCGGCCTACGCAGAGGAAGAGGATTGTGCAGCCAGGATCACGCACCTGCACCACAAACAGCACCAGGATAACCCAGCTGCTGGGAATATCCCAGTACCAGTGCAGACTGGGAAGATGCTCTAGTCACCCTCATTGAGAAGCTGCCTTCAAGGAAATTGGGCTTGTTAGGTATCCAACCGCACATCATTTCAACATGCTCTGACCCAACATGGTGTCTGCAGCAGGAATACCCAGGTCTCGCTGCTGTTGTCTTTTCTGCATAACTTCATTCTGGGGAGAAAACTCAGCAGAACTGCCCTCTTTCAAAATGCCTTTCCTCCACACAAAACCGATTCCACCCCAAAACCAGCCCATTGCCCTGTTTCAGAGAGGCAGCCCCAGAGAAAAGAGGACAAAGTGAGCATAAAGCAAGCATAAAGCTAGGGAAGGAGGGATGCTGCGAGGGAGGACAGACATACTTCACTCTTCTTCCCAAAGATGGAGACACCCGCATGTACCCCAGGGATATGGGGGGGCCACGGGGTAATTGAGGGACCAGGCACTGGACACACGGAAAGCAATACAACAACCCTGCATTATTTTTGCACACTTTTCTTGCCACCCCATTTACTGATGTGAATAAAACCCATCGCCTCCCTCCCCTTCTGCTAAAATAGTCCTCCCTTCTCTCTGAAATCAGCCAGGAAAGGGAGGAAAAAGAAAAGAAAAAAAAAAAAAAAGAAAAGAGCATCTAAAAATAAAGGCCAGGCCAGAGTATGTGCCTCTTGGTTGGGCTCCTGTGCTCACAGATCTGCTTATTTTGGCCTATCTCTCCCCAGCGATAAGGCAGCTAACAGCCCGTTATCAGCCAGTCGGTGAAAATGTGCTCCAGCCTGATTAGGGCTCAGTCTTTGCCAAGGTTATAAACAGCCGTTATCGTTCTCCCAAACAGAATAATCCGGACAGTATCAGCTCAGAAACATATGGGCCACACAGCGAAGATAGCCGCTGACGGACACTTCATTTTAATTGTAACGAGTGGTTAGCAGCAGCCTCCAGACAACAGACACAACTGCCCAATTGGCAGTGGGTTCGCATCTCCTCCTGCATCCCTCCTCCCTCCTGCTCGCCATCGGTTTTCTCCTCTCCCTGCTGCCCTCCGCCCCTTGGCTTTGCAGACCCCTGGGTGAGCACCCCTGCAGCGCCAGGAGAGCCCAGCCCAGTCCCCACGGGGCCGGGAGGAGCAGGCAGGCAGCACCCTCCTAGCCTCCACAGGTAGAAAACTCAGGCTCCGTAGCGGTGGCACGAGTGTGGCCACATCATGCCTGATGTGCTTGTGGCCTGGCTGGTGTGAGCGGGGAGGAAGATGGTACACAAGGCCGCTGTGATGGTGGGGAGGCACCTGTGCCTGCCTCTTCGCAGGGGATGGAAGCAGAGCCATGGGTGCTCACTGGAGAGTGCAGCATCCCATGCGCCTGGGCCCCCCTCCATGCAGCATCCCAGCGGCTCCTCGCTGCCTGCCCGTGTGCCAGCTCGGCAGCAGACAGGGCGCGGGAGGAGGGGCAGCAAACCCTCATTTTACATTCTCCTGGTGTCCCTTCCCTGTCATACTTCTTTTTTTTTTTTTTCCCCCTTTCACCCCTCCCTCTTCCCAAAAGGGGTGGTTTAGCTCAGAGAGTTTTAACACATTTGCATTCCCAAGACAAGCTTAGGCATAAATTCATCTCAGTGCAGGGGTCTTTTTTTCTTTTTTTCTTCCCATCCTCCTTCTTTTCCTCCCTTCTCCTTTTCTGTCCAAACCCAAAATGAATTCAGCGAGAACCCGAGCAATTCCAGCACTGTCGCGCTGCGCAACGTGGGATTACAAGGGATCTGAGGGCTTTCCTTTTCTTCCGACTCATGGCGTGCGGTGCTGCTGCTTGGTTTTGTTATTAACAATACGCAGGGATAAGGCTCTTAGCCCCATTAGCTGCACTAACCTTCTTCCCGCTTTCTTCTCTAGCCAGCCCGGACTTCCAGAAATCATGCCTGAGCTCCATTCCGCCCCCCGGCACGGAAAAAGCAGGAGAAAAAGGGGAAACCTCCCAAAAAACTAACAGCAGAATGTTAATATGGGAAGGCAAGCTAAAAACCTTAGGAAGACCCAGGACTCGGCTTCAAGTCACGGACGCTTTCTCAGATAATCTGTATTCCTATCTCGGTGCCAGTGGAGCTGTGATCAGAATATCCAAGGTCTCATAAAAGATTCAGAGCTTATTGACTTCCTTGCCTTCACTGCCAGTTTGTGGTGCTGCTGCCTGCTCCCACTCAGCCTCCAAAGCACCCGCTACCCCTTGCTAGTTGCCATCACAGATGCCAAAGTTGAAGACATCGAGTTCTGCAGCTGTGCTGGACTGGCAGAGCGGAGCAGTGGAGGAAGGCTCTCCTCCCTACCTGGGGGATGTATTCCTGGCTGCCAGCCCTGGTGAAAGCCGCTTCAGAAGACCCTTTGCCGCAGTGGACATCCCCACCCCAGAACAAACTGCTCTTGGATGTCCCCATGGCCACTCTGGCAGCACCGGCCACCGCAGCAGGCAGGCAATGCATAGCAGGCAGAAGAGCAGATTTATAAGTTATTTTAATTTGAGTCATATATTTAGGTGAAATCATCCCCAAGCTGGAAAAAAACTTACAGCAGGGACCCCTCAAAAGCAGGTTTCACTCTGGACTGTACACACGATGAGCTCTCCGAGGGCTGTCTCCAGCAGCATCGCAGCCTGGTTTTGCTGCATAAGCAGCCCCAAGCAAATGTGCCGACCAGAGAACCCAGTCCCTGTGAATTTATGATCAGTGTTACTCGTCCGCAGCCCTAAGGAGGAGGCAGGAGATGGGAGCAGACACCCAGCCCTTTGGAACATGCCATCCCACCATCACTCACATACTCACTGGTTTTAGGCACAAAATATCAGATGAACGTTGAACGTGGTGTAAGTCGTGTAGTTTACATACTGCAGATCTTCATACATGAGTTACACAGATGCCTGTGAACACCACACACAACTAACTACAATATAACCACCAAATACACCAAGACACCCTTATCAATTCAATTTCCAAATCACCTAAAAACCTTACATGTGCACCAAGATTCCATACTAGAAGGCACTGCACAATATAGGAAATAAATCCATATAAAAATAAAATACTGCAGAGGAACACATAGATTTATATATACATATATGCTCACACACCTGCACTTGGTTGTTTACATATCATATGTGCATACACCCTCATACAGCACGTGTGTATACAGCGCCATAAGGCATACCCAGACACATACATATATACTTATCTGCACAGTCTATAGACTATTTATACATACACAAACTATACAAATGTTCTACGCACCCTGCTTGGTGACAGCTCAGATTTTCAGTAATATCATAATATTATTTTTTAGATCAGTTAAGGTATAAAATGTGCGCTCTCTCAGTCTTTAATATTAATAAGTCTTGTAACTAGCAGTTTCTCGTAGCTCCGAATTCTTGAGCACAACTAGAAAGGGCACTTATCCTGAAAAATCTAATAAATTTACAGTTTTATATACTTCCTTCAATTGTAAAAGTCTTGTTCAATAAACTTTAAAATGCCACTATAGAGCAATAACACAGACAGTATAAACCCAGCCCTGGGAAAGCTGTGCAACCAGAAATTGTTCCCCTTTCTGCTACAGCAATAAAGTTTTATATGTTTGAACTGACTGTAAAAAGGTTTGAATGTTGGCAACTGGGGAATAATCTGTCTTCTTTATAGTTATTATCATATTTCCCACAAGACCCTTTGGTCTGTGTCAATCCTTCTCGTATATGACACCTTTGTACTGTCAGCGAAAGCAAGAATACTTAACTTTTTGCGTGCGTGCGTGCGCGGCTGTGACTGGAGGTCCTTCGCTCTGCTTTTCTTCAGATTACAGCACCCGGGAATAAATTACCTGTGACGTGCTGTGATGGAAGCCTTTTACCAAATCAAGCTGATTTGAAGCACAAAGCTCAAAAAACCCAGGGATTTGTGGACTGGTTCTCAAACTGGTGGGCACCCAGGGTAAGAGGTGCTGCCACTGACTGGGGATGCTGCCATCCCCACAGCTCCCCGGGACACTGCGGCTGCATCTCCAGGGCAGACAGCATCCTGAAATGGCAGCACTTCCCTGTTGCTCTTTTATAAGAAAGAGATTATGGCTGAAGATCGGCTCCTCCTGCCTCTCCACCACCGTCTCAAGGCAATGGCAGGTCCAGTACCAGCATCTCCAGGTTCAGCAGTTGGAGCCAGAGTGCCCAGATGCCTCCTGGACAGAAACATTTTCGAGATTTTCACTGAATCCCAAAAAGATCTGACCCAGACCCCAAAGAAGCAGCAGGCAAATACAAGGAAATACCTCAAACTCATCCATTTCACAAATGGACGGTGCTTTAATCGGTTGCAATTTTTAACTAGCTGGGAGCTCACAAACCAAGATAAGGATAAATTTTATCACAAGACCTGCAGCAAGCCTGGACCTTGGCATCATCCATGCAGGGCTGATCACTGGAGGAGTCGCTGCAAGCAGCCACAGCCCTGGGATGCAAGGATGCAGGAACCCGGTCCTCAGCCTTCAGCAACCCAACACCATGCGATCCCCAACCATGGGCCATCTTTCAGGAGGCAAAGATGAGGCTCAATCAGAGATTGAGATGTCAGAAGTGATGTTAAAGCACGTCTGGCAAATGAAAAATGAGGAGTCACCAGGACCAGATAATACCCGCCTAAGAGTTCTGCAGGGACTCAGAAATAAAATGATTGCATATTTTCATTAGCAGCTCAATCTCTCATTACACTAGAGAACACAAAGTGTCATACCCTATTTTTAAAAAATGGAGTGAGATGAGCCACAGATTCACCGACTTGTGAGTCTCACTTCAGTACCAGCTAAGATGATAAATAGATAGGATAAAGCCTCAAGATGGACACGATACCACCAAGATTAACTAGCAGTGCCTGCAACGAAGAAGAAAACGTACCTCGCTAATCTATTGCACCCAGCAACAGAAGGCACAACACACAAGTCGGCATTGTTTGGAGGCCCCCGAAGTTTCACCAAATTTAACTCTTCTCCCAGCAAAAGCAAGGACTAAAGGTTGGTTAAGAGGTGGGAGTAGAAATAAATGGCTTTTTGAACAAGGCCATGAATGAAGGTTTTCCCACTGCTCCTTAATGCATTTATTGCCAGGAGAAGGGCATGAGCAGCGGTAGGTTTGAGATGAACGTGAACAACGGTGGCTAGCAAGGACTCATGAAGGCTGAGACACTCCTCCAAGGATGTGTGAATGAAGCTCCATGAGCTGGAGATAAGACGGTAGGTAAAAGTCAGCGAGGGTAAAATGCACAAGGAAGTAATTTAATTACTCACACACACTGACTATGACAAACTTTGCGCGGTCAGGCCGGATGCCTAGTGAAGCGTGAAGGGAAGGGGCAGTGAGAGCTGCCAGGGCTGCACGATGCCCCACGTCCAGGCTGCCCCTCGCCCTGAGGCTTCTCACCCCCTGGAAGCCCATCATCTCCAAGAAAGATGGAGAGAATTTTTTTTTACCAGGGCCTGTAGTGCTAGAACAAGGGGTAATGGTTTTAAACTGAACGAGGGCAGATTTAGACTGGATATAAGGACGAAATGTTTTAGGACGAGGGTGGTGAGACACTGGAATAGGTTGCCCAAAGAAGACGTGGATGCCCCATCATTGGAGGTGTTCAAGGTCATGTCTGATGGGGCTTTGAGCAGCCTGATCTAGTGAAAGATGTTCCTGCCCACTGCAAGGGGGTTGGACTAGATGATCTTTGAAGGTCCCTTCTCCAACTCAAACCACTCTATGATTCTGTGGTCCTGCCAGAAGGCGATAACACGGCCGACGGGGTCTTACAGTGGAACTCCAGAGAGACTTTGTAAGGAGAAGAGAGGAAAACAAGCACTGAACTCTCATTAGCCTTCAAAATACAATTTGGTAGTTACACAGATGACTGGAAAAGTCACTGACGAGAACCAGAAGAGGCCACAGACACATGTAGCCTGCCTCCCCAGGCGTAGCCCCAGAGCTGAACGCGCACCAACTGCCACGTCTTCTCCCCACCCAACCCCTCCCTCCAGACACAAGAAATGACATTTGAAACACAAACTGAGCACCATAACCATGGGGTTTCAGTTCTGGACCCCAGCTTGACACTTTGCGCAACGAGCCATGAATGAAGCCAAAGCCCCTCAGCTTCCCAGCACCTCTTCCACCAACGAAAGAGGAAGGCCAAATCAAAGGCCACCTCTTCTCCTGCCCCCTGCTCCAGGCCTGTGATCCTCACCTTGCCAGCTGAGCCCCCCAAGACCTCTGTGCCCAGCTTCAGCAGGACCCCAGACCCAGAGCCATGCCAAGCGAGCCATTGGGCTGCTACTTGCGGACGGCTGCATCACTTTGCACCTCCTGAGCAGCATAAGCCCCTTTGCTAACAAGCAATGAATAAATCTCTTAGTGCTCACCGTGACGATGCTCCATCCCGGGCTTGAGGCAAGTCCAGCTGTGCTGCAGGGGGGCTGGAGGGAGCTGGGCAGTGCTCCCCTCGCTCCACAGGGACAGCCCAGCTCTTCCCACCACACCTCAGCATCCCAGCCCCCAATCCGCTGGATCTTAGGACCTCGGGTGAGCGGGCAATGCGCCCCCCATCCCGCCCGCGGAGTAGCGAGGGTTAAGTCCAGCCAGCAAGGCGCATCTCTGTTGCAAGAGTCCATTACCTCCCGCCACATTACCTCATTCATTTCTTATATGCGGATGGTTTATTCTCCCATGAGCACCCTCGCTGGCAGACATGGCTAGTGTAAAGTCCCCTCCCTCCCCTGTATTTCTCTATCCATCACATTTAACACTCTGACAGTAACAGTCTATAATGTTTCTATTCTACAAAACCGCTCTGTCAACTCTGGGCTTCCAGAGCAGCAACTGAGGAAAATAAATAACATCAACGCCAGGCCCGACAGTATCACAGCTTGCTTTCTGCTGGGTTTTTTTTTTTTGTTGTTGTTGTTAGGTTTTTTTTTTTGAGGAAGAGAAAGGAAAGGGGAAAAAAGGAAAGAGAGAGAGAGAGAAAGGGATAAAAAGTGCAGGCTTGTAACGTGCAGAGACATACAGGCAGGAGTTTCCTTCCCACCCAAACGAAGGGCTGGAGATGAGCACAGCACTTCTGATGCAGAGCAAGGGGGAGCCCGCTGCCCCCCACCCTGCCACCCCGCTCACCCTGGGGACACGGTGGCTCAGGGGAGGGGGAGGCAGGGGACCGTATCTCGGCTCCCCTGCAACACCAGCTCTGCCTCTGCCAGCCGAGGGTGAGCGCAGGCAGGCAGGCAGTTGCCTGCACCCAAGAATAGGAGTGGGCTGGGTGGCGCTTTCAGAGCCGAGGGGAGTAGAGGCCAGGCAGTGAGGGGGAGAGGGGCTGCGGCTCTCGGAGATGGAGGATTCAACCCGCTGTCACCCACCATAACACCCACAGACCCACAGCAGCAGCAGGCAAAAGCCCATCTGCTCCACACCAGCCCTGGGTCAGAAATCACTAGAAATCACTAATCCACTTAAATAATCCACCCCAGCTCGTGGCTTAGTGGCCTTACGGTGTTTTCCATCTCCTTTCACTCCTGTGAAATTCCCTGGAGCTGAAATCAGGGACGCGGCCGCAGCTCCAGGGTTTGCCTGCTCCTTTCTGCAGCTGCATGGGTGACCCCAGCACCCAGTGGTAGGGAGGGTGATGGGAAACTGTACCCAAATAAATATCGCTAATAACAATAATAATAAACTTTAAGAAATTGCTTGGCACTGTAGAAAGTGAAAATCAAGCAGAAAAACTCCACTTTTTTCAATATTTTTGCCTTTCCTTGACAGGACTATGTTGGTGTTTATTTTAAGCCACTGTCTGCAAGCTTGCCTGCCTCCTGCATGAGCTGCGCAAGCTCAACAGAGACCTGCTCAGGTGGTGTTTTTCATTGGGGGGAAAAAAAATGAATACATGCAGAAGAACTTTTCCAATCAATCGGAGAGAGACACAGCCCTTGACAGCCCTGCAGACATGCAGGCTGTGCTCACCAGGCAGCTTATGGAAACCTGCAGGGATGCACCCGCCCACAGCAGAAAGATGAGGAGGAAGTGCATGCAAGGGCCAGAGGTGATGCTCAGAGGGAAGAAAGGTTTGGAAGACTCAGAAAACACGGTGAGCAGGTAACTGTCCTCGCAGCCCCCCAGTTATTCACTTCCCCAGTCCCTTTGTGTCAAGCAGCTCTGAAATCAAGCTGACACCCTCCAGCTTGACACCAGACAGGGCCACCGCCAGCCCCAGATGGGGACGCACATGAGGCTACACCATGCCACATCTCGCATGCATACTTGAAATGACTCCTTCAAGTTAAAAAAAAAAAAGAAGAAAGGCGGGG
>VZTL01038824.1:0-15294 GCA_013400535.1 Scopus umbretta
AGATAACATTTTGCAGAATATATTTAGTTTTTACTAATGAAATCCTGCAAAACTCAGATACATGTATTTAGTCAGGAGGGCGAGGGATGGTTTAGTTATTTGTTTTTCCTGCAAAATTGCTAAAAAGGAGTATTTGGAGGCAGCATTGCTAAGGCAGGCTGTATGGCCTTAGGGGCTGGGTACTTCAGCCCTTCACGATGCAGGTTGCCTGGTCTGATGATTACTTAGGACAGTTGTATAATAAATGCCAGTGTTGCAGAGTAGCATGTTTTGCTGGTTTATTTACGTAGGCATTTTACTGATAACAGGCAAATCCACACAGAGCACAATTTCCCTGCCCAACTGCCCGCCTGTCACTACGTAAGTTCCTTGCAGTGGCTGTTTGCACATCAGCATGTTGGATTTATAACCTTCTTATTTGTGTTATTTTCCTTGACTTTTCCTGCGTTAAATATAGCTCTGAAGAGCAGTCAACTAGACTTTGATAGGTTACAGAGGACCTTCAGCCATGGCAATGTTTTTGCTTTGGTTCAAAAGGCTTAAACATTTCCATTCCTTACGCTGACAACAAGCCCAAGTCTTAGGACATCTGAAACACTGATAAAAGATCAGAGGACTGACATACATTATTATTAGGTTAGCTCTTGAAATTGCATTCAATTTTGCATCTTCAGTTAAGAAAATTAAAGAACAAAAATGTGAGACAATGAGGTTGAAACATGGTTGCACATGTGTTGAAAATAGTGTTCAGCCACAGTTTTCAGTCATAGCTGAAAAAGTTAAGTTTCAGCTTCCAAATAGTTGAAGAGTTTTCAACTATAACATAGTTGAGAAGTGTTCTAGAAGATCATAAACATGCAATATAAATAGAAGCATCCTCAGGCAGCTTTAACTTGTCTCTGAATTAATACTTTTTTTCCATTTAACCTCCTGTCCCTCTAATTTCCCTCAATATGTATGTCTCATCTCTTGATAAAAAGTATCAAAAAATAGACATCAAATCATGAGAGAGGCTGGAAAAATAATGGATGTTTTTACTTCATCTTTAGCTGTCTGGCCTCAGGACTTGCAGATGCCACTTTTTTACCTTTTTGTCTTTTTAAATGAGCTGCTTGCAGAATATTGTTGCTTCTGTATGTGAGACTGCAAAAAATACTGTCACAAGTCTCGGAATTAGTGTGATCTGTGATGTGCGCTATACAGCGGAGTCACTTCTAGTGCAGTGGTCAGAGGTATACAGTGTAAAGGCGTTTGGCCTATTTTATCACAAGTGTTTTTATTAGTAGTTATGTGTGCATTGTTATTCTGTACTGCTATCCTAATGTTGGTCTGTTTCTGGAATGAATATTTAGCTAAACGTCTAAGGATAGCTAATTTTTATTTATTCGAACAGGTGGTTTGAAATGTCGCTTGAGGTTCAGGCCATCAAATTTCTTACAGTGTTTGTGAAAGATGGCAGTCATTTGGGAACCTGTATAATATTCTGCAGTGGTCAAAATGGTTTTGAAAGGAGCCAGTTAGAGCTTTTGAAAGATCTCAGCATGTGAGATTCGGCTACAAAGAGCATTCTCTTTTTCTAGAAGTTAGTCACAAGAAAAATAGTTGCAAAGGCATAGCTCTTCCCAGTCACTGCCTTAAGCATTTTGTTTAATCTCTGCAATAACAAAAGGATAAAACCTCATGTGTATACCTAAGTTTTCTTCACCGCAAAACCTTTATCTTTTAAAGAAAAGGGGGAGAGGGAAAAAAAAGGTATTTTTAAGAAACTATTCGCATTTCTTATCCTTTCGCTTTGATAACATTGATGTTAATGACTCCTTCCTGCCCCAGTCTAGTTAGCATCTCTTAGGTGGTATTTCATAAGCTGACATTTATTTTTCTTCTAACAAAAATATAAAGATACTTATTGACAAGGCAGTGGTGAGGTTTTTTTAGCTACTGTATGCCTGTGGATATTGTATGCCTTTTTTTCCTGAAGAAGTTAAACCATTCAGGTATACTTGTGCATGAGACATCATTGCTGTTGGCTGCAGAGCCTGTCAGTTTGTCTCGATAAAGCACAGGTTGTTGCACACGCATTCCTTGTAAACTAACTCTTAAGAGAGTAGAAAAGCTACAGAAGAATTGCCTTGTGCTTTCTCCTCAGTACAGACCTAAGTCTTTCCTCAAATAGATGGTTCTTGCAAGCAGTCTCTCTGAATGCCAACAAGTGGCATATCCTTTTCTCTGCACAAATCAGGGGAAAGGTCCCATTTCACCAAAAAGACTTCACCCAAACTGATAAATAATATTTTGAACAACTTTATAGTATTCCCAACAACTTGATAGTCGTTGGCCATCATACTTATATTGGTTATCATATTTAAATCTTTAATTAATAGACTCTGTTTTTTAGGAATTATCCTGTACTAGGTTGCTTTTAACATCAAAATATAATTCTGTTCACTGACAAGTCCTGTGGTGTTTGTCATGTTTCATAATTGGAAATAAACTCATAATTTACACTGAAAATTATTTTATCTGTATGTTTGATAGGAAAAAAATTAAATTATTTCCTATGCTGGATTTAAGTAAACTAATTCATCTTGTCACCTTGTCAGTGTTAATACTGTGCATTGCACATTCCAGCTAAATTCGGCTTCACATGGAGCTAATAAATTGACTTAATTGTATGTAGAAGCACTGTGCAGATAATCAGTATACATCTCATAAGGTTCCACAGTGTGGTGTGTAAACTTGATGTCTGAAGCTATACTAAATAACTAAAACTATTCTCTGAGGCTTTTTTGTTGTGTAGTTTTGTCATTTTTGATGCCAGTTTTAATGATAAGTGTGCATGGTGGACAATGACAAACATTGACATAGTTTCCTGTAATCTTTTGTAGATCCAGAGAGGGCTTGTTATCTACATATGCTTCTTCAAAGGTGCTGATGAGGATCTTGTTCCAAAAATTGGTATGCTATAATTCTTATAAATTCTTGTATTGTTCGAAGAAGAAGAAAAGCAGTAGAGGCAGAGAAGGCAGCAACCATTTGGACAAGAAGTCGTCAAAAAGCCATCAGAGAGCATCATCGCAAATCAGTCACGGGGCTGAAAGAACAGCTTGGTCAGTCTGGTTTCTTCTGACAGTTGTCCGTACCTCTCACTCTGTCCGTCTGCTCATGATCAGCCTGTTAGGAATACATTCCCATGATGATAACATTCTAGCAAACAGAGAAAGCACCGCACCTGCTGTTT
Organism: Scopus umbretta; assembly: GCA_013400535.1. Taxonomy (NCBI): domain Eukaryota; kingdom Metazoa; phylum Chordata; class Aves; order Pelecaniformes; family Scopidae; genus Scopus; species Scopus umbretta. The sequence goes on from VZTL01038824.1 coordinate 3,239, forward strand.
GACATATTACATGAATTGGCCAACAGGTTCAGTCCAGAACAGAACTGAATTTAGAGAAAACTGTTTTCAAATAATTCATAGTTTGATTTGAAAAGTATTTTAACAGTGATCTCACTGTATGTGCAGGATACTTAAAATTATAGCCAGTAGAGGGAGTTGGGTAGATAACTAATGTCCTTCCCATCTCATTTCAGAGGTACTATATACACCGTTAGCATTTCAGCTGCAGTTTTCTGTTTCAAAAGTGATAACAGCAATATCTGCATTTTTTTCCCTCTTCTCCACACGCACTTTAACATTTACATCAAAGCAGAGAAGATGCTGTGGATGAGGTCAAATGGTAGTGATTTCTGTCTTCACCCACTGTTGTTTTGCCTTGAGGTTTTTTTTGTAATTGTTTCCTTTTTTACTTCATTTCTTCTCCCTCCTTTCCTCCATTAATAGCACTGGATCACCTGGGAAATTCCGTGATGCCACCTATTCCATATAGAAGTACCCCTTTTCTTCTCTGTGGCTGGCTGATATTAGTGGTTTTGCCAAAGGTCGTGCAACAATAGTGTATTACAGGCTACTTGCTGGGACCAGCAGAAAGACCTGGCAGTGCACAAGCACAGGTGCTACTGAAAATGCTGAGGGCAGCTCCCAGGGGGGGTTCTGTCTTGGCCTTGGAGGGCACAGTCCTTCTGTGATGCTAAACTAAGTTGAAATCTTTGGGTATATTTAAAGCTATGATATGAAAATCGATTTTGTGCTTGTGAGAGTTTCATGAGAGCGTTACTTGAGAACAACGACCTTTTCGACTGTGTGGCAGCTGAAATAGGCCAGAAAAAGAAAGCGCTCTTTCCTATTAGGAGATTGATCTACAATCCTCCTCCTTAAGTGTCTTGTCTCACAGAATATGTTTTCCTAAATACAGTTTGAAACTGTTTAAATGAGTGGTTTTGGTTCCTGAATCACAACTCAGCTCTTTTTGCTTCGAACAACATTAAACTTTTATGTCTCTGGAGGCATGACTAGTATCCTCACAGCTTACAGAGTTGGAGGAAGTTTTGGGGGAATTATTTGATTTGTTACAGAAACACTGGAAAATATATAAGCTAGTAAATGCATCGATTTTATTTACAAGTGTATACATTCTGGCTTATGGGCCAAATTGCATCTCTTGCCTTCCTGCCCATTTCCTCTCTCAAAAGAAAAGCTCGCACGGGCACATCTCGGGGTGGAGCGCGGAAGGGCACTCACTCCACTTGAGCCCAAACTGCTGAGCTGTGGCTTCAGCCTTGATCAGTGCTGGCTCCTGGTGCACACTCCTGCAACCAGAATGAAAAGATAGTCGGGGCAGAAACTTCTCCAGAGTGCACTGAAGATGGTGTTATCTCCTACAACATGTAGTGTTGAGTAAATGTTGCCTATTTGAGTATCAAGCAATTAAGTTAGGGTCACTAACTGGATCCTGGGTTGCTTTGGGGGTGTCCAACCTGAATCAACTTCAGGATTTCAGCCAGCCAACCACTTCCCCCAAAAAATAACTCTTTAGACTTACTGTATTACTATAAGTATCCTTCATATTCTTCACAATACTCGGACATCTGAGTTGGTTAATAGTATTTATTGACTGTCGATGTTTCATTTCATTAATAAGCAGTTTCTTTTACTTGAATAGTCTGTCATGCATTGCAATATTTGTTGAATCTTGTTTATGATGTTATACTAGGTCCTGTTTAATTTACTTTATTTACACTAACTCTTATTTTATTTTTATTTGCAGTCAATATGCTGTTGAATGTTAAATTAAGTGAAAATGAAAGCGGCGAGTATGTTTCTGTTCTTGATTTACCAGGCAATGTGCTAATCATACCACAAGCTACCCTAGGCGGTAAACCGAAGGGAAGAAAGATGCAGTACCATGCAAACATAGAAAAAGAAAAAGGGCTGGAACTTTATTCTCAGTTTGTGACTTTGTGTGAAAAAGAACTGGCTGGCAATGCCAAATGTGTGGAAGCAGGTGTTCTTGTCAAGCACGGCACATACGGAAACAGGCAGGTGTTAAAACTGGATACAAATGGACCTTACACTCATCTGATTGAATTCTGAAAAAATAAGTGATATCCTGGTGTTGTGGTTTAACTCCAGCTGGCAACTAAGCACCACACAGCCCCTCACTCACTCCCCTCATTGTGGAATAGGGGAGAGAATTGGAAGAGTAAAAGTGAGAAAACTCATGGGTTGAGATAAAGACAGTTTAATAAGTAAAGCAAAAGCCACGCACGCAAGCAAAGCAAAACAAGGAATTCATTCCCTGCTTCCCATCAGCAGGCAGGTGTTCAGCCATCTCCAGGAAAGTAGGGCTCCATCACACGTAACAGTTACTTGGGAAGACAAACGCCATCGTTCCCAGCGTGTTCCCCTTCTTATTTCTTCCCCCAGCTTTATATACAGAGCATGACATCATATGGTATGGAATGTCCCTGTGGTCAGTCGGGGTCAGCTGTCCCAGCTGTGTCCCCTCCCAGCTTCTTGTGCACCCCCAGCCTGCTCGCTGGTGGGGTGGGGTGAGAGGCAGAAAAGGCCTTGACTCTGCCTGAGCACCGCTCAGCACTAACGCACAAATCCAAAACGTAGCCCCATGCTAGCTACTAAGACAAAAATTAACTCTGTCCCAGCCAAAACGCGCACACTTGCATACAGTTAGCTCCTCTCCACCCCCCCTCCCCGCCCATTTCTAAGCATTAATGTACTTAAATGGCTTGGGAGATACAGTGCAAGGAAGACTTTCAGTCATCTGTACTGGTGTTGCAAATCCCATTAAATAGAAGGATGCCTGAGACTGCTTTGCGATAACAAGTATGTGTTTTATGTCCATATTCATCTGAAATGTGCTCAAAATAATTGTTAATATTGATTCAGTGAAGATGTATAATTTGGAAGGCTTTATTAACAAAAATGGGGTAATGCATATGTTTCTTACTACAAAATAATGACAAAAGTATTACATGTATTAGCTATTGTAAAGAACAGTTGAAGAAGCAAAGTTTATAGATTAAAAAAAAAGAATGCTGTAGCTGTACTTATTTGTTCCTAGATTTCCTAAGTTAGATATTTTTTGTCTTTCTGTTTTCTATCTATAAAATAGCAATGTTTTCTAGCAAAGAAATATATTGAAAGCACAAATTAATTGAATTTTTAGCCTCTTAGAGAGTAGGTACTAAATAAGAAAGTCCATTCCCCTCATCCAGAGTGTGCAGGGGTGGGACACTTAAGGTAGTACTAGGACTGAACATGGGCTATCCAGGGAAGAAAAAGTGAGGCACATGTAGAAACTGAAATCAAGGCTGTACTGCTGAATCGCTTTCTTGAAGTTTACACTCCGAAACCTCCTCTGATGTGTTTTGCTAGGCTGCTTGCTATAGCTCGGTCTGTGTCCGTGTTACTTCGGTCTTCTTGTCTACTCCATTCTTTCATAACAGAGCCTCAGGAAAAGGACTGAAATATTCAAATGAAAACAAAAATAAAAATGGTAGGATGTATGCTGCCATCTCATTGTTCCCTCTGCCCCTATTGCTTCCTTCCAGCTTTTTGTCTATTGAATCTGCCAGGCGGAGACTAGCTTATATTTCTTTTATATACAGTGTTGGCACATTTGGGGCCCCATTCCCAGCTGACCCCCTATGCAGTACTGTCATAAACATTATTAACAGATGGCGTTAAGAACACGTAATGGGAAATTCCGTCTTGTAAGGCAGTAAGAACAGAACAGTTACAGTAAAATGTGGCAAATGCAAAACGGATTCGAGTGCATTCATCCTGTAAGTCAAGTTTCTCTTTTACTGCAGCATCGTGGTTTTTGAATTCAGTAATTTCGAAGGGTTAAAAGTGAAATTAGGGAATTATATGGTTTGCAGTAATTATGTCGAACTCCCATTCAAATAATAAATTCTTCTGGAAAAGAGGTAAAACCTCATGGTTAGTGAGCATGCCAGCTTGTGCAATCTTAAATTGTAGGTCAGTAGTTACAAACATTCTTTCTTATCTTTATTTTTTAAAAAACATAACTGAATCTGTAATCTGCAGGCTCAGATTATGCCTTAAGAATCACATTTTTTTAACAGATACAAAGCTCATAGCTTTCAGTAAGAGAGCAGTGAGATTTTTCAGATTACCATAATGTGTGGTTAATAATTCTGAAAAACCTAAGGATGTTGAATTCCTGGCAACTGGCACTCTCACAGTTGAAAACAACTATTCACACAAATGGCCTGGAAATATTAGCTAGGTCCCAAATGACATTCTTATTCATTAAAAATTAACTGTTATGACAGACACAATATGAGTCATGTTCTAAGTTCTTACTTGCGACATTTACGTAAGGTTGTCCTGATGTGAATAACTAATACAAATTTATTACGATCCGTGTGCTTGAAAAAAACTTTTTTATTCATCTTTCTGTTGGAGGCCAAATCCTAAAAAGTGCTGAGTAATACTGCTTTTCACTGACCTTACGGGAATTGCAGGTATTCAGTATATCTCAAGAATTGATCCTTTGAGGTAGAATACAAAGTCTGCAGTTTTTAATTTTTTTTTCCCCTGGCTCCAGAAAGATCTTTGGCAGCCTGGCAACTCATTGTCTGTATTTCAAGAACTCGGCAAGTTCTAAGAGGGATGAGCTTGAAAGTGTTTAGTGAAAAACAGACTTCAGACCAAACTCCAGCTCATACTGATCTCTCATATAAAACACATACAAACTTAGGGGTATTTCAGTGGTTCATGGGAGAAGACAGAACTCTGGAGTTTCTGTAAGAAGGTGGCATCTTTGTGTATTATCTGCCCATTTCTGATTTATTGGAGTCTTGCAATTCTGATTTCTGCCGTCTTCTGCTCCAACGATTGGCAGCTTGTTGAATGCTGTGCCCTTTGTACTGCTTTATTTATATCTACTATTGATTCACAATCCATTTACGGAAAGAAGCTATTTCTGAATAACGTGATGGACCATACTGATGAAAAGATTGATTAAAATTATTTTTTCAAAGCCAAATGCTCATTCCTTTCTGCCGTGAATATATGCTTTAAACAGATGACCTGACACTGCTTTAAATAGTTTCTATTCTATGACTAGACTCAAATAATAGACTCAAAAAAAGCTCAAATAATTATCCTGCTCTATAGTTAGAGAATATCTATTGGAAGATGCTTAATATTGCCCACTTCCTTGAAATAAACTATAAAATCAGGAGTCATCATTATGCTATTCTAGCGTGGCCTCCAATTCAACAGTCACACAGTCTTTGTTGTATCAGGTTTTTGTGACCTTGTTTGCAGCGTACACACCCAGTGTGTCTAAGCTGAGCGTGCGTGGACTATGAACTGTGCTCATAAAACTAGTAAGTTCAGGTGCAATAGCGTGTTTTCTAGTCAGCAGTATTCCTGCTTCCTTCTTTCCCTTGCCCTCTGTGGAAGTATTCACCTCTGCTGCTACATCCAGTATGCAACATACAAGTATTAATCCAGAATTGGAAGGTAGTAAACAGCATGTAGCCCGGTAATACTAGTAACAGTGCTGCAGCTGTATTGCTATTGTTAGTGACAGTCCACAGGCTTTGTCCTGAGTTTACAAGACCTCAAGATGGAGGCACATCACATGTGCTTTATCTGAACTTTCCCTGATCTTCCTGGAGCTTTGGTTTTACTCGATTTAGCCGTAACAACAATTTTTCTAATGGCAGGAGACTATGGCTAATTTGTTTTACTTTTGCATTGTATGGTGTAACCACAGTTTTCACATAGATATTAATAAGTAGTTATTCTGTGTAGAATGATATATTTCTGAGTCTAACATAATGTTAGAGTGTACAGAAATGAAGGCCAGTTGGAACAGCAGAAACCTTGAGAAGTGAAGACACCAGGTGCAGTGTAGAGGCATGGGACGATAAGAGATGGAGCACAGGCTGGCACTGAAGACCCCAGGGCTATAAACAACTTGCCAATGGACAGTTAAAGAAATGGAGACCTGGAGCTGGACAAAACTAGCCTTAGAGGTAAAAAAGAGAAGAAAGAGCAAGTGTCTGAGATAAATACCAAGCACATAGTTACAGATGAGTGAAGAAAAAGCAAGGTGTAAAACTTCATTAGAAAACATGTAAAAATAGCCCCAGGTCAGAGCTATTTCCAAAAGAGGAAAAAGGAGAGAAAGAGAAGAAACCATAAACATCACATCATACTCTACAGGCACAGGACTCGATGCTGATGATCCACTCTGGTCCCTCCACCAGATGGAAGCCACAGGGAGGGGAAAGGGTAAGCATGGCACCAAGAGAAGGGGCAGGTACAAGATAGTGCATGCATAATGATTTTAACTGTAGAATTATTATTGAGACTTCTATACAATTTCTTTATTTTTATTTCCTTTCTTTTTCTGCAATAATTAGATCTGGACTAATAATAATTCTTTGATTAGACTGCTAAGGTTGCAGTTATACTAATAATAAATTTTGTGTGGCTTTACCCGTAGGGTGGGTTTCTTTTTGCCCACAACAGCTCTGCAAACCGTTGCTTCCCCATGTTGCAATGGCACCCACTTGATGGGCTGCTGGCTATTAGCCAGCCTTTGTGGTGTTTTTCACCAGGTCGTTTAATGCAGATGTGATGTCTGATCTTGTTTACCACAAAAGCTGCATGAAAGTTTCTTTCTTCATTGTGACTCAGTGCAACCCCTGCTTTTTAGCCCCTCCTTGAGAACAGTCAATTCCATCCATCTGAGGCATCTACTTGGATCTAAAAGTATGATCTGGTGAACCTCAGTCTCACCTCTGGTATAAAACCAGCTGCTTTGGAGAAGGAGGTATGAATCTTTTAAGCTTCCATTATTTTCTGCTTTTAGTCTCTAATATTGTCTACGTGGCTATATGGTCTCCTTCAAACACATTATGTTTCTGTTCTGAAGCTGGGGTGGCAGTATGCCACAGAGGGCTGGGGTGGCCTCCAGAAATCCGCAGGCCTTCCCTGAGGTCTGCCACCAAACCCCTGTGTGACTGTCTTAATTTCTTAACTTCTTTGCACCTCGGTTCTCATCTAATAAATGGGTGTTGAGTTTTTTTCAGTGTGTCGCTACTTCAGACTGTACATTGAGCAAAACAGTGACTCGACTATCGCTACGTCTAGTGTATTGCACAGCACAGTGAGGCTGGACTCTGTGAGATTCACCAGCTGCTTTGTATTAAAAATCAGGGTCACAATCGCTGGGCGAGAGCAGAAATCAGAGCTGCCTCCTTAATCACTTGCTTGGGAAAAGAGCATCCAAAATTTGAGACTCTCTCGTAAGAATTCAGTGAATTTGGTATCTCCTATTCCTTCTTATTTTCTTGAAGTTCCTTGAAAGCAACTCAAAATTTGGGAATCCTTACAAGATTCTGCTACCAGAAATGCTGTGCAACTACAGTGGAAAAGTGAATGGCATATGTGGACAAGAGAAAGAAACGGCAGTTAGAATAGCCTGAATAATACCACTTTATTGCACATTTTCTGTTTAAACCAATGCTGTCTGCTAGTTCAATTACTGCCAGTGTGTGGCTTTGGGCAAAGCAATTTTCTGCTCCACTTTTTCCATCTGTGAGACAAAGAAAGAGCAAAAATGGGAGGAAGAGAGGTTTAAAACCACTGTTTTTTTTCTCTTTCACTAAAGGCAAAAAAATCACCTCTGTTCCTCTTTTTGCGTCAGAAGGCAGTATGCTCTCACCTCTCTTCACCTTTGTTGGAGCTACAGGAGTTTGCCTTTCACTACGTCCTACCTTAGCCTCTGCCTCACCAATGTGACTTGAGCTAATGTCCGCAGAGCACTTTCCCTGAGTACCTCAGTGAATGGCGTGGTATCGCTACAAATAACACCTCATACTACTTCTAAAATAGGAATGACCCAGATAGCATGGGAAAGTAAATAGATGGTATTCCTGTTGCACTGTTCTAGTTCATATGTATTTATGTATCTTGTTACTGTGAATTTAAGATTGCTTTCTATTAACTTTAATTGCATTTGCCTGGGTAAGTGCCATACTAGATGCCCTAGTATGTCAGTATGTATTAAAAATGTGCAAGTAAGGAGCTTAAGGCTATTTAGATGTGCTCCGTTAGAAAGGAGATTGCAACGTAGGTTTTGGATTAACAGTGAAAGCAAAAGGTTCTTGGAAGGCCTTGATATCCAGTTGGCAATCCATTTTTAGACTCATTAATGTGCAGCTAATTCTTGTCAGAATACTTTATCCAGGATTATTCAGGTATCTAATTGAAAAATTATAAAAGTATATTATTCATATTTACCAGTGAAGACTGATCATTTATTCACAGGTTGAATGGTTTCAGATGTATGTGTCATGGTTTCGATAGGACGCATTTCCTTTTCTTATTTCCCGCTTCCATTTTGTTAGCAGTATCTAACATCATCTAGGCATGCAGAATACTTTTTTTTTACATTTTTAAGATTAAAAATAACAGCAGGACTGTGTAATTGCTTGGCAGGAATTCAGGCTTTGTATTTTGTGATAGTGCAAAAAGCAACTGTATTGGGAATAAGAAGTCTAGCGGTATTTAAGCATGAAATAAAACCATATATTATTTTCGATATTCAGTGTGTAAAAAAGAAAGATTAATAACTAAGGCTTTGCAAAAGCTAGGACAGACTAAACTGTACTGGATTCTACATACCTCCAGAAGGGAGCTACTCCCGGGACCTCAATGTGTCGCTTTTGGGATTAGAAACACTTACATAGTTACTGTCTCAACTGAGGAAGCAAGCGCTGATGGACAGCCATGGATGCTAAGGGCAGCAGCAGCTCTAAAAATGAGCATGTTATTATGTTTATAGGCAGATTAATAACCTTATTCAGATTAAAGCCAAATGTAAGTTGCCTATTGCTGTTGGTGTAACTGTTTACAGAATCAGACCTTGATGGTCGGACTCTGTACTTAAATGGGTATACTGACCGTACAATATAATTGCAAAAATAAAGTAAAACCAAATGTTTAGTCTTATAATTAATCTAAAGACATTCCTTCTTACTGATTTTAAAATCTAATGGAATTTGGTTTTGTTTGCTATGTAATTATTTAGTAATGTTTCTTCTGCTTTAAGTCAGGCCCCTAGTCCTGTGATTGTTACTCATGCGTAGACAGTCCCACTGAATTCAAAGGAATACATTCTTTCCTCTTCCTCTAGAGTCACTGAGGATTATAAAGCTGTAAGAAAGAAAATATTTAGCTCAGGGGCATATGTGACTGTGTACGTAGAGTATACATACTCTACTATGACTGGAATTTGTATGGCAGAACTGATTCATGCTCTAAATCAGTCAACCCACTTTACCAAAATAGTCTAACTAATGAGAAGACTAATCAGAAGGTTTGTGCTTTGCAATCATTTGCCAGTTGCTTATTTTATTAACTAATTTGCTATTGAAGCTCAGGCAGGACTAATGGGGGAAGGGGAAATTGAATTAATACATGGTGAATACATTTAATTGTGCCATTTTTGTCTGGTTTAGAACAGGCTACTATAAACTTGCATGACAATATTTTTTATTTCAGATTGAAAAGGGGAAAGATGAAACTGGCATGCATTACTGCTGAAGTAGATGCTAATTTGAATCAGTGCATGGTTAACACGCAGTTGATCAATTTAGGGAAAAATGGTATCAAAGAATCGAGGTTAGCTATGAATCCAATAAATACAGATTCTTACCCTCATGTAAGCACAAAGCAACCCTAAGGCTGATGCACCCGGAGATGGAAGGAGCACCCTGCATCGGTATCCCTCCTCATTCCAACTCATTTGTATGAGTGGAGCATTAACACAGCATTACTTAGAGCTGATATCATGTATACTGGGAGCTGGGCGAGATCATTCTTGGGAAGAACTGAGCAAGACTATTTCGTACTGATGATATTTTGTCTTGCCCTGTGCTCAGGTAACATTCAGCATTATGAGATACTAATCTTGAGCGGGTCTCTGCCCGTTCCCACAACAGAGTGAATAATCATTGTAATAATGATAACGAACAGAAATAATCTTCTAAAAATTATTCTAGATTTGTTTTGGGTTTTTTTTCATTATCCCTTTCTGAGCTAAACATGATTAATCCTTCACAAATATTACTAGGTCTTTCTGTTACCTCAGGACTCTCAGATTAGAGCAGCCTTTGTGTTTCGGGAGTTTGTTACGGAAAACAACGTAACGCCAACAGTCTTTGAATATAAATTGTTCAGTTGACCTTTCTCACAAGTTGAATGGCAGATCGCTTTACGTTGAACAGCGGCAACTCATCTTCTGATCAAAATGAGGTTAACTGAGCAAATAACTCTTTCCTGGGGGTGTACGTTATTTTCAGTACCGGGGTTAACACCTTTACACCGCTAGAAGTTTGCAGAGTCGATTTCTGTGAAATACACTATGGAAATAAGTTTCCTGCCTCAGGTATGAAGCATTTATGTATTCTTCATTACCACATCCATTGGCAGATTTTTTTTCTGTAAAAGGTCATTGCATCAATGCACGTGTTTCTTTATCACAGGCGATTTAGTAAAAATGAAAGCGGTGTCCATATACGGTAATGCAGCCTGGTGCTCTTGGCATTTATAGCAAGATGTAATCAGGCAGTTCTGTATGCACTCTTTGAAATATTCCTCAGTGGTATCATCTACATGACTGAATACAGATATTCACAGAGGATCATGCTGTACGTAAACTTTACATGTTGAACCTATTTGAAGTTGAATTTACAGGCTTATGTAAGGGCAAGGCACAATTTTGGCTCCTGTTCTTGTGCATCCCAGGCATTATTCCCTCCCCATGATGGTTTTCACCGCTTCAAAGAAGATGGTCCCAGAGAACCCAGTTTGTGGAGAGGAATCTTAGTTTTCCACTTTGAGATTTAACCAATGTCAAACTGTGGGAATAAGAAGACAAAAGATCATCTTTAAGATTTGTTGTCTAGTGAAAACCAGTGTTTAATTCCAGAAGGTATTATTTCTTCAACTTTGTAGCAGCAGCTGAGGTAGTGGAATTAAAACAGAACATCTCAATCCCACCAAACTAACTTGTTGCCAGCGGAAACCAGACCTGATGTCTGTCTTCCAGTGCTCCGCTAGGTAGTTGGTAGGATGCAAAACCAATCCAGACGTGGCTGGGCATCAGCTACAAAACCGCAATAAGATTACTGTTTGTTTATTTTTAAACTAAGAAATGATTGAGCGAGGTCTGCTTTCCCTTTGTGAAGGCAAACCTTCAACTCTGAAGGCAGAATTCAGGAAAGAAAATCCCCCCCCCCTCCCCTTCTCCCGACAAATTTTCTTAAGAGCAGTGAATTTGCTTAGGAAAATTTCCAAAGGTGGAAGTCATTCCCGAGCAACCTCTTTCAGTTGGAGCACCTATGCAGTAGAAAAAAAAAACAAAAAACCCAAACACCAAACCAGGTGAAAAACCCGGAGGAGCCCATGCCTGACGTTGTTAGTAAGACCCAGAACGACCGGGTGACTTGGCATCCCATCTCCATTTGGGTCCAAAGCTCACACGGGTGAAACCCAAGTGTAGGAACTTTTGCAAACGTTGGGTTTGACAAATGGCTGGGGATACAAACGGGGTGTTTCTGTCACCGTACTGGCGTAGAGCCGGGGTCCCTCTCCGGAAAGCACGGGTGGCTGCCTGTGGGGTGCAGCGAAGATCAGAGGTCACGGCAGAGTCTGCTCAGAGCCAGGTCCACACCTCGGCGCTGCCCACTGGGCCACCTTAAAAAAAAAAATCACCCAGAGGGGGTTTGGTGTTTGGGTGTTTTTCCTTCTTGTTTTCGGCGGGAGAGCGCTGGCTCCTGGCTGCGCCCCCCTCACGCTGCCGCAGCGAGCGGGAGCCGCGCAGAGCTCGTTCCCCGCCCCGGCGGCTGCAGAGCCACGGGGCGACCCCCGGGCGCGGTGACCCCGTCCCCTCCGGCACCCCGACGCCTCGCCGCGGCCTTGCCCCTCCGGCCCGCCGGGGCTCCGCGCTCCCCCGGGCCGCTCCCGCCCTCCGGAGAGCCGAG
>VZTL01038825.1:1529-16302 GCA_013400535.1 Scopus umbretta
ACTAACATTTTGCACATTCCTTCCATATGTTGCAGGCTGAAGGGGCTTAAACACCTTTAAAGGGGGTTTGTAATGTTCTGTAAGTGACGTATTTAACATCTCCTAATTCCCTTCTGTATAACCAGTACTGTGCAAATAAAAAGAACTGCACTTTAGTATAACGTCTTTGAATATGACTGGGATGCTGTTTCTGTGTTTAAAAGCTGCCTTCCTTACAGGTGCAGGCATTTCTGCTCAGATTTCTCTCTGCTCCCATTAAGCTTCAGACCATACTCTAACCAGACTACCCACTGGATATTAAATGAGATGATTCAGCTTTACAGCTTATACCTAATTAGACTACTGGATACTCAAAGAACATCCCCATCATGTTCTCCCTCTCTCAAAGAGAACCCCAGAGAAGCCGAAGACCTAACTAAACTCCAAAGCTTTATCCAGATAATATAAAAAATGTATGGAGAAACTATACACTTCGTATTTTTGCTCATTGTTGTCCTAAAGCCTAAGGTCACTCCTTGTGAAGAAAACGCATCAGCAATTTTTGTTAAGGATACCCTGAAATGTTGTTCTCCCAGAGGAAGAAGATAGAAGCACAAGCAGAATTTAGCCATAAAATGACATGTTGGGAACATGGAGAATAAAGGAATATAGAAAAACCTTAAAAATCAGTATATGTGCAGAGTCTGTGCTTCAAGTAACGTTCAAGTAATAATCATTACATAATGGTTCTACCAGACCAGCAAAGCATCTACAAGGTTTGAAACTGCAAACTCATGAGAAAAAGATTTTAACCTAAAAGTACACATTTCTCCATTTCCAAGACAGCAGGAAGAACAAGAACTAATTTATGTTTACAATCACTCAGTTTGATTAAAAAGTCATACTTCAACAACTCTAAAGATGCATTTTCTGAACATCCTCCTTTCCATTCAATTAATTCCAAATGATATTTGCCCAGAAAATGTAGAGCATGTTTAATGGCAATAGAGATAATGCTAAAGCAAGCAATCCCTGGTTAACACTTGGACTCACTTCTGTCAGCATTCTTGCAAGAACATTACACCTTGGTTTCCTCATTAATATTGTTCCACATTAGACTAATGTAAAACTAAGTAATGTGTCAGGCAGCAGAAACGAGCATGCAAACATAAAGCATTTTACATATGGCAGATTTCAGATGACTTTCTCCATTTTACTTACCATAAAATCAGTGATTTTCAGGGCTGCAACTGAGACTTTGCTACGTTCTTAAATGGCGAGCACTGTTTGGAAAAAATGACTGCTCCTAGAGTCTGAATACATTAGGGATAAGGACTGGGGCTGAGATTTAGGACACTGGTTCTATTCTTACTTGCACCAGTAACTTATTTCATGGGTAAATGACGTCAAATTGTACATGACTAACGTAATTTGAAATGTTGCAGCTAATGCTAAGAGAACAGGTACAGATCTTTTTTTTTTGGTTTAGTTTCCCAGGCTGACAAAACAGAGCAAATTACACTTACACTTTGTTATCTTAAAAAATAAAGAGGCAAAAAAAACCCCCGAAGTTCTGTATGCAGTTACTGAGACTTGGGCATTCACAGCAGACACAAGAGTCAGCATTTGACCGTGTCAGATTGTCTTCACACTAAAAAGGTATATTCTATGTCTGTGTCTCTCTGAGACAGAGTCAGAGTTCAGTGAGGCTGGAAGGGACCTCAAGGTGTGATTTTGATCCATTTTTCCATGTTTTTTCCCCAGGATATTCTGTTGGTCATGAGACAATCTTAGGACTGCACTCACGTCTTGAGAACTGCTAGCGCAGAGGTACTTAGGTCTGGGGAGCACCTTCCATAAGCACTTCCCAGGTCAGCATTCATTGCTGGGGAGGTCTCAGGGTAAGGACAGCCCCTGATGAGGGAGAATCTGTAAAAGCACTTCAGAAGGAAAACACAGAAAGGAAGAGGGTGTTTGTCGCTGCTGAGAGCGGTTCTACCACCTCTCAACAAGGCAGGAGACAAGCAGATAGCTTCAGCTATGGAGTGGCTCTTAACATCTATTAATTTCAGTGCTTCACCATTCTTCCCCTTAGAAAGGATTTCTTGACACATCCTGCAGAGTATCGATCACCTTTCCAATATCTCCAGAGTTTAGTTAAAACCAGAGCACTGTAAAAAACTAGCCGTGATTTTAATTTAAAATGTTTACACCTTGGAGCCTTTTTCCTGGGCAAGGGCTAGGCAGGGCTTTTACTGCCCACATCTGCAGTTTCCAAGTCTCCTACAAGGATACTAAAAATCATGCAAATAATTAACCAGTGCAATTGAGCATTTAACACCACACCTGCAAAGTTTGTAAGCCATGAAAATTTATGGTTTAATAATGTAATATGGGTTCAGTTTAATGTGTAAAATACAGCACTGCAATGGAAACAACCATAAATTTTCATGGCTAACAAACTTTGCAGGTGTGGTGTTTCATGCTCAGTTGCCCCATTTAATTATTTCTATTTTTGTTGAGATTCCAATAGAAGATCATGAAACAGACCATCTTTGAAGATGAAATTATTTAAAATTAGGAATATGTAATCTTAAATTGTCCCATTACAGCTAGAACTGTATTTGAGGTGTATTACAGAGAAATCCCAGTAGAATCAAAATAAGTTGCTTTCAGATTTTAGCATGAACAGAAAATAGGAATTCATGTTGGGAAGGAAGCTTGAGAAAGAGGGAAAAGGACGCTCACATTTGATATTCAGCCCCATTTATATGATTCCCGATTATAAATCACTGTATCTACCTGCTTCATCTTTGTTATGCTTAAGCTTAAGCTTTGTTTCCCTCTTTAATGTTGGTGAAAGCTCTCATTTTGAAGTAGACTTGCTAGGGGTTTTAGCTCTAGCCTATCCTCTGATAAACCCCAAACACACCCAGTATGCCTTAAAATGGGATATGTGTGACAAAGAGTGATTTATTCAAAGGCCATTGAAATCAATAGAAGTCTTTCCATTGGTTTGAATCATTTTCGGATCAGGCCTTATTATTTTCAGGAGCAGAAGCTTGTTTCTTCCACAGTGAAAACATTTATGAGAGCGCAATTTTTCATCTCTGTGTTCAAGTGGTGACTAGTCTGGAGTCTGAACTTTGATACCTGCTCCGACAGAAGAGCAAGCTGTGCCAACACCTTCGGTTTACAAATCACTGTCAAGCTGTCAAACCAATCAGGAATTCAAAGCACCTAAGACCTTTTAAATACTGCCAGTGTTCTGTCATGAAATATATTTAAATATTATGAAGCTTGCAGATTCAATGTCATTTCTTATAGCAAAGTGTTACGAGGAATTTCTAATTAGTGTATTCTATTATCTTTCATTTACTGAAACTACAAAACCCACCATTTTTTAAACCAAATTCTGTACTATTCTGATTCCAGTTAGACAAGAAACACTTCTACCGTGGCGAGCATGACAGTTTGCAGACCTTTAGATAACACTTGATACTGGGGTTGTCTCTCACAGACTAAAAGGCTAACCAGTATTCTCAAATGGGTCTTTAAATTGAATAAGAGAATATTAGTATGTTACAAAAATTTATCTGGTGGTATAGCTAAGGATAGACAGCTGAGAGGAAATCATACAGCTCAGGATCAAGGATCCCAGTAAAGAGACTTTTGGACTGATCCATCCAGAGGTTACGTAAAGCTGCTGTACCCCTGCATTGCCTAAAGCTCTTGGAAGGATTCAGAAACCGGTAACAGTGACCAAAATCCCTAACAATGAGCAAATGTCCTCGTCCTCCTTCCTCCCGGTGCATTTCCTCTTTTCTTGCTAGAAGAACACTGGCTGCCACAGGAGTTACTCCACCTCAACCCTCCACCACCAAAGCAGCTCCTTGTGCAGAAACCCTCCCAACCCACGCAGCTCATCTCTTCGCAGCAGAGGATGTAGGCACAGCTGTTCAAGCAAATTTTCCATGCCTTATAGAATCATTTAGGTTGGGAAAGACCTTTAAAATCGAGTCCAACTGTAAATGCCTTGCTTGAATGACAGCTTCAGAACAGATACCAAAGGCTTCACACATTCTTCAAAGCTCATATAGAAACAAAAACACTAGAAAGAGTTTTCTAAAAAAAGGAGGAGGTTTCTATGCGCTGAAGCATTTTGGTTACTGAATCTTCACAGAGTAGCTGGAGAAAGGATCTACACGTCAGTGTTGTGCCCTCCACTCTCCTGTGGGTGTGAAGGACACGTGCTGAACCTGGGATGGTGAGATGCTGTGAGGGCACTCACGTATGCATGAGAGAGAAATATGGGAAAAGGGAGATTAGATGATGCAATACTACTGACAGCGAGATATCCCTTAGACTCGGTAAAAAGTCAACAAAACATCAGTCTGCAGAGGAATCACATGGAGGGACATGTCTCTGAAATGACATGTAAAATTTATCATTTCCAGCACACCAATTCTTATAAAAATAGAATTAATGCTGAATTCTATTACAACTAGCTATGGTCGGCTACTAGAACATATTGTTGCATGTGAACAATGAACACTTGGATAATCTAAGCAAATCTTATTTTAATAGAAATATCTTGTGGACAAAACTGAAATCCTAACCGGAATTTTACTTTTAGTTAGTCTGCTCCCATCAGCTGCAACATTTGAACAGATATTTGTCTGAGTAACAACTAAGCAGAAGCCAGCAGGAGCTAAGGAAATAGAAAATAAAACAAACTGCTGTAGTAAAGTCAAGGTGAATGTTTCCCCCTTCTAGCTGTCCACGGCAGTCTCCATGTCTGAAATACTGTAGAGTGTTAGCCATTATATTTGCTGCCACATTCAGCTCCAATGGTAATTGCATTTCGGGTTTTGATGATATAGTGTGATCCCATGATGTACAGGATTATAAATGAAACACCTAGTAACAAAGCACTTCAGTAAGTGCTTAACTTTCAAACATGGAAGTTGTTTCACCCGAATGCTGGGCTGGAGTTTGCAGTTGTATATAACACTTGGACATGCAATTGGATATAGCTCTTTGGAAGGCTTGCAAAACCCTAGAGATAAATAACAAGTCTAACACTTCAGGGATGAAGTATTAGTACCACTGAAGTCACTAGGAATCTTGCCATTGATTATACTTGGACCAAGATTCCACCCTAACTCTTTTGCAGCCTTTGAAGTTATCATAAATAAGGGTATTATCAAGTATCATGAAAAGAGATTACGAGAGTTGCAAAATAATCATCCATGTCAATGAAATCTTTTCCCCTGGAAATTTCTCTACCAATTCCACAACAATAAATCTTCTATACGTAGGAAAAGTGGCACCTTCTCCAGCAGAACTGTTCTAACGCGTCATTGCCAGTTTGGAGAAACAAGGGACGTGTAAAATATCTGCCCAGTGATCCATGCTGATGTCATTTTTCTAGGTTATGTCAGAGGTCAACATTTCACAGGCTCAGTTACATTCACCAAAGACATTTCTGAGGATTGAATTTTATGGTGGTTTTTTTTAAAGAAAATAGGAAAAGCTGTTTCTCAGTTGTTCTCACTCCTTCTCACTCTGAACTTGTGAAGTTCCAGTAATTAGAAATGCTGTGTAATTGTTATCAAGTTAATATGTCCTGATTTCTGAAAAGCTGACAATGGTAAAGCGCTGATCTAGTGGTTCACACCAGAATTAAACTGAGGTCTCCCAGCACCCATTCTGCTGCAATTCTGTCAGGTCTGAAGCTTGCCAGTGCTTCTACTGCTTCTGGCCTGAGCGAGAAAAGCAAGTCTCATTGTCACAGCTATTTTCGTTAAGGCTAGGACTGTAGAGGAATTTTTATTTTTCTCTGGTTTATTAAAGACTTCTCTTGCTATCCTGCAGAACATTTCTAAGCAGCCGTGCTAGAGTAAGGGAATTATTCTCTTTACTCTTATTGAGAGTTTTCATTCACCTAAAACTTCCATTGTCTCCTCCTGGCTGGACCTCCTGCTCTCTGTGTTGCTCCATTCTTAATACAGATTTTCTCCAGAATAAAAATAATGACGCTACTTATAAAAATGCAACCCTTTTTTTAAAAAAAATTGAATATTTTTAAAGCAGATTTTGCCTCTACCACTAGAGTAGCAGCAGAAAGAGCTCATCTGAGTTAGTTGCAATAACGTTTTCTACTTGCCAGAAACATCATTTGAAAATGTTTTTTCCTGAGCATTAGTGGGAGCAGTTTTATTTAAAAAGAAAAAAAAATTACTAAGGGACAGTTCCTACTTTCTAGAAATATTTCTCTTTCCAAGTTTGCATTTCTCAGCTGTGTCGCAATGAAAGAGTTTGACATGACAATTTGATGGGAAAAAAAAAAACCCGGTAAGCACTCGATGCAGTAATCAGTGAAGCAATTGTTTCCAATATCTTTGCATTAGCTTATTACCTCTTCTCTGTTGCTCAACCTTATCTGATGCCCTAATGTGGACATAGGCTGCATATCTTAATTTTAGACAAGCTGTTCCATTTTAATAAATAAAGAAGCCCATCAGAGCTTTTCCAGTATCTTAGGGTGTATGACAAAGAAAGGCAGGATAACTACGTGAACGCAGCTGCCAAGAACTAAAGTGGATATTGCAATCATTAGGTTATTCACTTAGCTCCAGCAACGATCTATTTCTGAAGATCACTTCAGGATCCCAAAAATGTTTCTGAAGAAAAGCTTCCAGTACTGCATTCTGAGTTTTTTTCCTCCTTTAATAAATTACTATTTTTCCATGAAAAATAAAATAAAATACATTTCAGCTGAAAGTCAGTGATTGATTTTATCAGCTGTGCCTAAAGCAGTGAACTGAACTCAGTGATTTTATTAGTGGAGGTACTGGGGAATCATTTCTTATATGACGTGATCATGTCTAGAGCCTTCCTGCATTATTTTAATATCAAACACATCCTGAGAAACAAGGCCCTGGAGAGTCTAATTATAAATGAATCCAGCTTCCACAAGAGATCCTCTGTGCCCTGTATAGATAAATAGGGAGCTGCCTTTCTGCAGTAGCAGAGTTCACAACCTGAGGATGACACCTTCTGCTAATGAAAGCGAATGCGAGGGCTGCAAGCCTTCCTCCCGCTACGCCAACAAAGACATAATAAGGCATAAGGAAAGCCTGCACTCATTAGCAATATGCCACAGGCATTTCTAGCTAGGCTAAGGAGTGTATTGTAAATAAAAATGCCCAGTGGGACCACCTATTTCCAATTTTGTGTGGATGGGCATTTGCGTCTATCCGTCATGCCTCTTCTTATGGTTTGCAAAGAAAATTGCCACCTAAGCTGAGGATATTGGAGAGCTGACCTTAATTTGGCTAGAGAGCAAAAGGTTAAATTTTACTCCCCTTCTCCTACTTGCAACTGTATTTCATAGCAGCTGAGTTAGAAGAAAATGCAAGTATGACGTAATTTTAATTATTTCTGGCAATTATACAGAGAGACCACAAAGGAAACTACATAACATCCTTTATTTAATGTCTTTGAAGACAAAGATTGGTCTCTTTCTAGTACTGTAGCATCTGTTCTTCAGATGAGAAACCCTTAAAATAGCACGTTATCTGACGCTTTCTTTTTTAATTCAGAGCGATGAAGCCCATGATTTTACCGTATGCTTGCAGCAAAACGATGCATTTCATATATACATCCCTCTTTGCAACCAACAGAACTGGCCTGCAGTAACTGCAAGGGCCATCCCTGGGGTTCAGTCGTTTAGCCATCCCCTCCAGCACAGGGCGTTGGGCTGCTGGAATTAATTCTTCCTTGGTTACCTTTCTAAATAAAGAGATGGAATACTGATTAAAATACTGCAACATTCTCTCATGCTATGAGAGAATTAGACAGATGTCTGTCGTTCTGGCTTTATTAAAATTTGTACCATCTCGATTAATTCCAGTCAAAACGCTTAATTAGTTGCAAATGCAAAAACTACAAGCTAAAAAGGAGTGTGACTGATTGTCCCCAAACTTTCAATTTCTTAAGCGGTTTTGGCAAAAAGTGGCTTCAGTTTCGAATTGCAACAGCAACGCGAGAGCTAGGGAGAAGGTGCAGGTTTCCTTTCACCTAGATTAAAAAGGAGGGGTGTTTACTTTAGATTAATAGCGTGAGTTGTCATTGTCCTTCTTAGCTTTTCAGGTTTGACTCGCCATGCAGAGAGGAGGTCACCTGAGGCAGCCGGGGAGCAGCAAACAAACCTTCCCAACCTCCCCTCTTTATGTAATAATTCATCTGAAAAGTGACAGAGCAGGATAACAGGCTTTCAAAATGATGACGTTTTAATTTGCTAAAATATTTTAAAGCAGGATTTATTCACCAAGCACCTAAAGAGACATCTGAAAATAAATCAGGAGAGTGAGCACTGCTAGCAGTCGTACTCCGCGGACAGGGTTGCGCCCAGCCCTGTATTTGGCGACTTTGTGGACATGTGCCATCACAGGAGCAGGTTTCTGGCTTTCAGTGGGGACAAGAATGCCCGTCTCCCTCCAGAGCAGACCTTCTGCACAAGTGAGAAACCTCCCACAGCTGACACGTGCACAGCCATTTGCCCTGAAACCTAATGATAACCATTTAGATGTTGCATTGCCTTAATTCTTTCCTAGCTGATGAATCCGAGGACTTCATTTGTTGCCTCACCAGGAACTGGCATGTGCTGAAGACAGGATGGTACTTGGGTATGGGCAGCAGTTGCTCACATAAGGATGACAGGGAGCATAAAGGCAAATTTGTCCCTGATTCAGCATCTTTCCAGAAGTGCTATTAGTGCCAACACCAACAAAATTTCTCTACTAAAAACTTTTAAACCATCTCTCCGCACATCTCTCAACATGTACCATGCAAATCCTCAATGATGCAAAACTTAACACATCAAAAGAATACGTTGTAAGTAATTAAAAAAAAAAAATAGAAAGACACACACGACACATGGTGCTATCTATTCTCATCTTTTCTAATTAAACACCTTAATTGTCAAAACTATTGAACTTGCCTCTGCAGAATGC
The DNA here is from genome assembly GCA_013400535.1 of Scopus umbretta. NCBI lineage: Eukaryota > Metazoa > Chordata > Aves > Pelecaniformes > Scopidae > Scopus > Scopus umbretta. Next base: position 10,529 of record VZTL01038825.1, read on the forward strand.
ACTCGGTGAGACCCAGATTTATGATGTCTTTCATACAGCATTTAACTTTGTTGTAATGCAGAGTATAGGTGGCTTTGGCTGTAAAACACCTTCCATCCTGAAAGACTCGCACTTAATCAGCTACTTAAATATCACCGCATCTCAGATGGAATGAAGTCTGTGCTCAACAAGCATAAAGCAACACAACAATTTACAGCCCAGTTTTACGACAGATTTATACATAAATAAAATAAATGGGATCTGCAGGAGTGTAACCCAAGCTTCTCAAGATGATTTGGAAGGCTCACAGTGTCTTTAAGTACATTTTAATATAAATTTTTTGTGAAACAAAACACAGATTGTTTTTAACCTCCGTGTAGCTAAAGAGACGAGATGGGGGCAGATGCATTATTGATTTAATCGCACACATGGCAACGAAAGTTGCGCATATCTCACTCCATTAGGATTTTATATTGCAATAGCTGTTTCGAGTTAGCCATCTCGGTATAAAAACACATTTTACACAGTCTTCAGCCAAATAAAGGTCATATCCATTGAACCTGGCAAAGAAATTATAGCCTTCAGAATACCAAATGTTCCTCAGAGATGTTTCACTTAAGGTAAAAAACCTCAGCCTAATTAGCTTAGGAAATACAAGCAGCAGCGAGAAGGCAGGGCAGGTTGGGGGAGCCCGTGTTGGTGCTGCCCTTGGGCAGGACAGGTCCCCAGGGAGGGCAGGGGAAGCTGAAAACTTTTTTAAACTAAATTAAAAGTCCAGACCCCAAAGGAATCAGCAGCATTTCCCACCACCACCACCCCGTGGTACCTTTTTTCACGCCTGATTGCTCCTAAACTCCCACGGTGCTCTTTCTTGTGCAGTTTTTCTTTAAACAAAGTTCTCCAGCATCCACCACCTAATGGAAAAAGAAAGGAAATGTTTAAACAAATAAATTGCCCAGTGGGAGAAAAGTGGTGGTGGTGGGGGAAATAGGGGCTGGAGGAGAGTGAAAACCCAACCATTCCTTAAAGTGCCCTGGCTCCCACGGCATCATTTCTTTACAGGTTGTTGGTGCCATGTGGATGGTACGGAGAGGTGTGGAGAGGTCCGGATCTCCACCGGGGTTGCCCCCACCAAGCCCCGGAGGCTTTGCACTTTACTGTTTAAAACACTTGAATTTTGCAGGAGAGAAGTTAGAATTACAAGGAAAAGAAGTGAGAACTCTGGCTTTTTTAAAATCTATATCAAATACTTATGATATATTTTAATATACTAAATATACTAAATATTGAGATAGGTTATATATTTCAATATATATTTTTAAAAACCAAAAATGTGCAAAAACTAGTTCTGAGGGACAGAAGCATCTCTGGGCCAGCCCCCTCACTTAATTGTAGGAGCACCAACCAGACAGTATTTGCTATACCTAATGGTGTTAATTAATGTTTGCAACATTTTTATCGATTTCTGAAACAATAGCGATAATGGAGGCAAAAGTTTCATTTCCCAGGATATTATTATATCCTGAACATTAAAGATGGGGTTGGATTAAAGAACAAAGCGGTTGTTAGCAGATAGGGCCTGCGTAAGGCCATCCAGCGCTCGTATAATCGAGTCTTAAATTGGTAGCATTTTTTTCCCACCAGGATGTGAGCAATTAAATAGAAGAATTAGAGCTCTTTTTTGCGATTGCCAACAAAATTGCCTTCAGACTGATGGCGTTAAGTCTCCTGCCACCCCTGTGAGGACCAGGCAGGCGGGAGCCAGGGTACCAGCCACCTCCTCACCACCCTGAGTGAAGAAGCCACCAAGCCGATTCCTCATCAAACTTGCTAACGACCGTTTACAGTCGCTGTTTATTAAACACCTCCGAAGAGCCTGACCTTCAGAGAGGAATCGGAGAGCAATCTGCATGCGTCAGATACCATCAGCCCAGGCTCTAACACTGCAGGAGCTGCGGTCGGGTTTATGCTACATAGACCATCCTCAACGAGCTTGTAGCAGGGTATAGTTTTGTTCATGACCTCTGCATAACTTGTTGCCCATAGTAAAGCACTGACTTGCTTGTACTGTGTACTATGCATTTTTTCTTTGAACAGCTGAGAAAAACAGATATTCCCAGTTGTCACTGTATGCTTAATACCGCTGCACCCGACAGAGATTGTTTTGTCACTGAGTTTCAGACATGACCTCTTCCGAAACTTGCACTTTATTTACTTTTTCTACTTTACTTACTATTTACTTCTTATTATTTTACAAGTGTTTGTTATTTAAAATATAAAATAGTTGTAAGTTGTTTTTTATTATTTTATTTTATTTACCAATAATAGAAGGTATAAAGCTACAATGCATGCACAGTTTCCTACGTTGCAGCCTTCTGCCTTTTGATACATGACACAAACTCCCGTTCAAGCCTGTGGCAGGGTCCAGCAATAACCTCCTGGAGAGACCGCGAGGGTCAGGCTGGTGGACACAACTTCTGTTGTAATTAAAAACAAACCCTTGACCTATTTTGTGTTTCAAGCATGGCAAAGCGAGCCGGCAGCTTCCAGCACTGGCTGTGTGACTTGGATGATGATGATGGGATCGCTGCCATCCTCTCCCGCAGACTCTTGTGCGGACACCCCAGCTCATGGCAAACAGAATTCAGGGTGTCCTTCCATCTGCAAACAGAGCGTGATCTTAGCCGGGAACAAGATGATGATAAGCAATGAAAAACTTTGTTTGAGTCCACCTAACTCTCCAGGGGTCATGATTGCTGTCTAGTAAATCCACTTGGCTCCACTTGAGGCTGGTTTTGCCTCTCCATGGCCAGCCAGAAGACCAGCAGAAACACATCTCACCTGGAGGGTACAAATCCTGCCTGAGTGTGGATTTTATCTCTCCAAAGCAGATGCTTCTCTTTATCTCTGTTTGCGCAGCATTTGGCATGACAGGGACCCATTCCTGGTCAGGACCTTGAAACGCAACAGCATTGTTCCAGGTACAGGACAGGGTGGAAAGGAGGAGGATTCACACAACCAACAGTGACTTTTAGGTCTTAAGCCAAAGCATATGCGTAACAAATATTTGGTGTCAAGGAAAAGTGTAATTGTGAGGCATAGAAATCCTTTATCAAAATAAAAATCAGGAATTTTAATAGCAAAGACAATGCGAGACGAAAGGCCTTCCTCTGTGGTAGCACCAAAGACATCAGAACTCATTCCTACAAATTGTGTTCTGCACAAAGTGAGGTTTAGTGACGCATCATCTTCCTGGCATCCAGAAAACTGCTAAATAACACTGACCTTGCTGCCACCGACACCTGCGCAAGCCTTTGAAAAGGAAGAGTTCGGATTTCCCTTTCAAGACATTACTGCTCTTTGAACGGCTGCTACATTATGTGATTAGGTTCAGACAATATCCTAAAGCGCTTAATTTAGCAGTCATCTCATGACATATTAATTAAGGCTTTTGGTCAGTTTTTCTCCTGTTAAGAGCCTGAGTTGTAAGACAGATAAATTCAGTACCTTGTGAAACTCAAATTTCACTGACCTTTTCTTTCTAGCCTCCCAGCCAGCAGTTCTCCTGATGTCCCACCAGGCCCTCGGGGACAGCAAACACCCAGCAACAGCTCCTGACCCTCTCGACTGAACGATCAAAATCTTGGTGTGGCCAAAATCCACGAGCGATACGTGACAAAGCTCGTAGCGCTGAGACGTTTTAGGAGCAGTTCAGAAGCTGGTGAGAACGGCAGCTTCCAGCGGCCAGTTGTTGTCTGATGGGACTGGGCAGGACTGGCCAGCCCGCTGCCCATCACGGGAGCAGGGTAATTGCGTCCTTGGCCAGACTGCTTGCTCCCATAGCCAGAAATTCAGATTATCCAACTGCTCCCGAGCACAGGAATTACGCTAGAAATGTGCGGGAGGCACATATGGGCCCAGAGCTGGGAGATGGCTCCTTCTGCTCTGGTCATAAAATCCCTCTTCTTGGTGTGGTTTTTTGTTTGTTTGTTTGTTTGTTTTAGAGGTTGAAAACTCCAGGTCCGTGTGCGCTTTCCATGTAGCAACCCCCTGTACCACAGCACCAGAGGACAGGGGCTGGCAAAACACAAGCAACATTACAAAGCCAGTTTGGGCGTTAGTTTGGGGGTTAGTTTGGGGGTTTTACTGTTTTCTTTCTTGTAAAATCTCACTCGCCTAGCTGTACTACATGAATCATTTATGAGCACAGCCTTAGAGCGCCGGAAAATAGTCAGGCAATATTCAAATCTCTCTTAGGCTGCTGCAAATTTGGACACCAGCGGCGGGCTGGGGAAGGGCCCGGTGAGGGTCGCTGGCTGTTGGCACAGCTCGCAGCTACGGCTTCTGCTTGGATCTTTGAGCATCCTTTAAATACTTCATCGGGGAATGCAAAGCAGGGATGGGGGCATGGACATGAAATAAGCTGCAAGGGGGTATACTTGCTTTAAATTTCAGGTTCATTAAGGGTTCTTAGAGTGTTGTTGGAATGCAGGGAAGACTTACAGACATCCCTGTGATCCAAACCCGTGCTTTTTCCTTCTGCTCCAGAAAAAAAGGGATATTTTTTTTTTCCCCCTCCTGTAAAATGGACCATATAAAGACACCTGGACCCTTACAATATTCCCAGCGTGCATCTTTTCCTGCTTGGGGCTGCCTTGGTCTGCTGGTGGGGCTGGAGGAGGCTGGAGGCCCCGGGCAGCCTGCGCAGACAGGGAATGCACGCCGGCCCCGGCAGCACTGGGCTGCATGTGCCGGCACCCCGCGCACGGAGCTGTGAAATGGTTGTCGTGACTTCTTCCCTCCTGTTCCTCTTTTTCAAAATTTACCATCATATTTTTAGCAGGATCTCCTCGGCTCCCGGGCGTGCCCTGGGCTTGCGACTGCTCCATTTACAGTTCCGGCAGGAGGTGGGCAAAGGCGGTCTGCTAATTGTTGCTATTTATACCTTTCAACACACGGCCCGTGGCTAGGACGGCTGTGCAGTGTCTGCTGTCTCCGGCTGAGAGCACGGAATTGAAGGGAGCTGAGGTTAGCGCAGCCAGGCTGGAGCTGAGTCGCTCCCCACCTGCCCCACAGCTCGTTTTTGGTGATCTCGGCTCGGGAGCGTGATGCACCCAGAGCCCTTTGCTAGCTTTCCAGTTCACTTTTTCACATAGCTCCCATTTCCAGTTTAGTGCTGACACTCTGACTCAATGCTCTTTAAGCAAATGCTTTCAGAAAGTTTACGAGAGGTAGTTGCTCTTGGAGGTATATAAATTCATATTTACTTTGTGGGATGTCATACTAGTCTCTTGTAGATCATATCTACAGTACGTTTTTCTGCATCTCATGGCTTGCATAAAACAAACGGAGTCTTTCAGAATATGCTTCAGTTTGCGATTACATTTTTCAGTTTATCTGTCACTGGAGCGGAGGCTGGGTAAGGGGACAGGAGCAGCTAAGCCACCTTGACGTGCTCTGCTGTGGCTGAAGCTGCTTATCCATACAGGGACGAGCAGAGCAGGGAGCCCTGGTTCACCACCAGAGTCTCCCTGGGTAGATCAGAAGTTCAAAACATCACAAAGTGAGAATTTGGAATTCCAGGCATAGGCAAAAGTCCTGAATAAATGGGAATTCTGGACTCTGCAGGTTAACTTGGATAGATTTGTGCGCATGGAGCTGTCATTTTTGTAACAAGAAATCTGCCAGCAATTTTTCCAGCATTGCAGAGCTTGTCCCCGATTCATTTGTACTTCTGTTTGGAAATCCTCTGCTCACTGTAAGAGGATCCCTGGGTCTCCATCAAAGCTGATTAA
>VZTL01038827.1:8811-23539 GCA_013400535.1 Scopus umbretta
GGCGGAGTTGGGCAGATAATAGGTAATTTGTGAAAAATGAATAGTGGCATTTAATAGTATTTGCTACAAAGTCTTTTTTTTCCAAAGGATATAGTTTTTGTCATCATTGTCCCTTTTCTTTGTCCTGTGTTCATTCCTTTTTCATGTCACCTTAGGTCTTTCCTTTGTTTCATCTAGTTTCAGTTCTCTTGCTGTACCCAGATCCTGTCTCACCACTCCAACCTATTAAATCCATTTTTATTACTTAGTTATTGCACTCCTGTTACGCTTCCCATGAGTCAGGAGGCCCAAGCTCCATGTATGACTTGCTTACTAACTGATGCTTGACTGTGAGGCTCAGCTTTCCGAGTCTTAGATCTGGAAAGTATTTATTTCACAGAATTAATCAACACCCAAAAGACTACACCAGTGTAAAATCTTGACTATGTTTTTGTATCGTGGCGTGTCTTTAGGCCTCGGAAAATGCAAAACTCACGGTGCAATTAACTGTTCTGTAGAACGCTATAAATTCCTTATAAAACTTCTCAGAAAGCATCATGTCCCATTCCTGGTCCCTGTATGTGAGATTTGCAGTGATGGCAGTGTGTCTCTCCAAAGCCTGGTAACAAGCATAGGACAAGGAATCAAGAGTTGGATATAGGCAGCTGTCCATAGGAAACTGATGTTTGGTCTTCCAAAGCTCTGAAGTGTAGGAACCCTCTGCTCTCCTGTAATAGTGACCTAGAAGGGGATCTTGAGCGTACAGAGCTGCTTTGTTTTTCTTGGTCGTTTCCTTAATTTGCTTCCAGTAGCAGCTGAATGATAGAGGTAACTCGCAGCTCTCTGTGGGCCTCCGTTATTTGGTGCCATTTTTAGCAATAAACACAATGTGGCGCCCCCAAAGCCTATTATTTAAATGTCTTGATCACCCTTGGCATTCGTTGGAAGAAAAAAGTAGCATGTATGTCTTGGGAGGAGGAAGGAAGGATCAGGATCCAGAAGCTTGCCATTTCTGATTCTTCAGTACGAGGTTGGTAGAAGGTCATCACTTCAGTCTCAGGCTTACAACCACTGCAAAATGCTAACATTTACAAGTTGGTGTGACGCTGTTCAAATCCCAAATTTAACTGTTGAGTGGCAGAGGAATCTGTGGCATTAGGTAAGACTCGGTATATTTAAAGAGATAGGGCTTTCCCAAGACCGAATCAAAAGACCACTCATCACGAACTCTCATGATCTTGTTTTCCAGTACGAAGACCAAAACTTACTGTAAAAAGGACCTGTTCTGTAATGGTAATTTCCTCCCTCTTCTTCCTTTTCCCCTTCAGGTTAATGCAGTCATCTGTGGAATCGGTTTGGAATATGGCATTTGACTTCATTCTTGACAATGTTCAGGTAGTTTTACAACAAACTTACGGAAGCACATTAAAAGTTATCTGAACTTGTAGTAAAGAGCTTGATGAGAGCCTGGAGCTCTCTGCTAGCTGTGCCATAAGTGCTTGTGAGGTATTTGCAAAGTGCATGATAGTAATGCCCTGAGTTTTTATAATTTCAGATTTCTTTTTAAACAACAAAGTGTTTTGTACATTTCTTTTCAGAAAGTGCCAAATTTGTCAGTATTGCATGTAAATAATTGTGTTAAAATTCTTTTATTGTAGTATAGAATCTATTTACAAAATGTTTGTTTATAAAGTTTTATGGATTTTTACAGTGAAGTGTTTACAGTTGTTTAATAAAGAACTGTATGTATATTTTTGTACTGATTCTATTTTGTGATGCTTCAGTTTGAATATAGCTAACCCCTTGCATTAAAGCCGCAGCTTTGATTGATTTCACAAAGTTTTACACGGTGACACCGTCTTAACGCGCGTAGGAGACTGCCGTACATTCACCTGGCTGCTTTTTGTTTCTTCTCCGCTGACTTTATTCCGCCGAGGGAAGAGCATTAGCTCGTGTTCAGTTTCATCTTTCAAAGACAGAAACCAGCGTGGCCCAGCCACTCCCAAAGCGCACACGGTGTCAGCTGAAGCGTAATTGCTCTCCAAGCTCTGTGTATTCAGGTGTACTGTTACCTCTGGAGATGTGTGCTCGTGGAGGAAAACAAAGGGAGATCTTTCAACAGTTAGCCAGAAGCAGCGCTGTACAGGAGCTAGGGAGCAGCTAACACGGAGCACTGTTCAAGCCCGTATCGGTCCTCTGCGTTGCGCCTGCTCAGGGTAGAGCCACCTTCCACCCTTAAAATATCATCGTTCTCCCCAGCCCGTGACACGCGTTTCCTTTATGCAACGTAACAAAACAGGTTGTAGTGAGTGTCAGAAGTGAAAGAAATAGCCCTAGCTATTGGTGTCCGTGGCAGGGAGGGCTATGCTTGCATCTCTACAGTTTGTGTTTTGGGCAAGTCTGCTTTTTCCAGATGTACACCGGCCTCCTACAGTCATATTTGGCCCAATATGATGAAGCAAGGCTGTTCAGGTGCCTGGAAAGAGTGAAGACCGCCTGAAGAAAACCCAGGTGGTGAGAAAAATATTTTCATTTTTCTGAAGAAATGACTGGGGGGAGGGGGCGGCTCAGAAGTACTCCGCATAACCACGGAAGTGCATGGACCCACCAATTCCAGAGAACTGAAAGCTGGAATGCAAACTGGAGCTAGCCCTGGAGCAGGGTTTGCACCACCAGCTTAGCTGGAAGCATCTCCGCTACCACAGGGCAGGAGCTGCTGCTCTCAGATTAGCTGCAGCTAACAGTACCGCTAGCGCAGGGAACGCTCTGCAGGCACGGCGCTGGCTGCGGCACAGGTCACAGCAGTGAGGGCATTTTTTAGCTTCAGGTTGTGCCCTAGGCTTCCCTTGTAACGCACACTGGGAGAGGTACCAACCCGGCAGCCTCCTACAACAAGGTGACAGATGAGGGAAGGGCAGGAGATGTTGTTTCCCTTGACTTCAGTAAGGCTTTTTATAGTATCTCCTGTAACAGCCTCATGGACAAGCTGATGAAGTATGGGCTAGAGACAGGGATGTGGACTGAAAACCACCTGGGGAGGCAGGCCCTGCTGATCAGGAGCACGAAGCCCCCTCAGAGGCCAGTCCCAAGGGGTGCAGCCCCCCACAGTCAGTACCAGGACCAGTCCTGTTCAACATCCTCATTAATGACGTGGACGACGGGGCACAGTGCACCCGCAGCAGGTTTGCTGGAGATGCAGGATTGGCCGATCCAGCAGAGGGCTGTGCTGCATCTAGAGGCACCAACAGGCTGGAGAAACGGGCTGGTGGGAACCTCATGAAGTTCAACAAGGAGAAGCACAAAGGTCTGCGCCCAGGAAGGAGCCACCCCAGGCACTGGGGCCCCCTGAGTTGCTTGAGCCAGCAATACTCCCTGACGGCAAAGGCAGCCGGCAGGCTCCAGGCTGCACGGGGAAGAACATCGCCTCTGCGTCACTGGAGGAGATTCTTCCCCTCTGCTCGGCACTGGTGAGACGCACCTGCAGTGCTGGGTCCAGCTCCAGGCTCCCCAGTACAAGAAGGACATGGCCATTCAGAGCAATGCCAGCATGGGGCTGCAAAGTTGCTTAAGGGAGCAGAGCTTCTCTCCATCGCAGGAGAGGCCAAGCAGGCTGGGACTGTTCCGCCTGGAGAAGAGAGGGCTCAGGGATCATACCCATGTGTATAAACACCTGATGGGGGAAGAAGGCAGATGGAGACAGATGCTCCTTCCGTTCTAGCAGGCGAAAGGGCTTAAGACAACAGGCACAAACTGGTACAAAACATTCCTTTTAAAAACACACACACCCTCCCAGAACAGGTTGTCCACAGGAGTCCTAGATCCTCCACCCATGGAGATGCTCCAAACCCAGATGCAGCTCTGGGCAACCTGCTCCACCTGCCCGTACACCCTGAGCACAGGGAGGGTTTTGGAGCTGGTGACTGCAGGGGGTGCCTTCCACCCTCTGCCAGGCTGCAGTAAGACCCATTTTTCCAGCTCGAGTTAGCTTGTTAGACAGCTGTTGCAGATGGATATCCACAGAGAGCGTGGGGCCAGACCTGAATCAAGTTGTCTAGGTTGCCACTAGTTTCTAGTGCTTGTATTTCAGCAAATATTTTACCAATTAGGTTTCAGGTACACAGCTGTTTGTGTGAGCACTGCTCAAGACATGCTTGAAACTAGCATTTTTTTTCTTTAAAAAAAAAAAAAAAACTAAGGTCTCTCAGCTTTACTTAACCAAGTAAGGGTATTTGAAAATACATTTTCATTCTCCCTCAGTGATCCCTGCTTGAAGCCCTTAAATATTCTATTCAACAGTTCTTCCTTAAAGCCTCTTAGCAAAGCTGATTCCCAAGTTCCACAACAGCAGCATGATCCTTTCCCCAGAGCTTTTACCTGTGGGAAGCGCACCTTTCCACATTCGAGGAAGCAATCAAGAATACATCAAGACCACAACGTTTGACATCTGGGTTCTTAAGAACTTCTTTTATTAGTGTAGTTTTCACGATTGCATAGTTTGCAAAAGAAAATTGTAACAATTAAATGCAGTCTCCTCACCATGATCATTCTATTCTAAACCACCGATACACCCGGTGATGTGAATTTGCACCACGCACCAACCGTACTGAAAAGGACCTTTTCAATGGCAAGTTTGAAGTCTGACAAACCAAAAAAATTCTGGTAATTTAAATTTCATTGCCAAAGGAGGTTAAGTTAGTAAGCGTTCCTTTGTACAGGAGTCCGCGCAACCCCAATTATAAAATTCAGATTTTTCTAACAATGAAAGTAATCTAAGTGACAGAAGAAATCTGATCAGACTGCGTATTGCAAGTTAAATTCTTGTCAATATTTTAAATGCTAAAAACCTCAGCTACAGGAAAGATCGTTATCGATTTTGTTTCGGCTTGTGCTTTTGAAAAGCGTTTGTTTCGCTCCTCTCAACATGAGCTGTAAGTTACCAGCAGAGACTACCTGCCGAGAGGTACGTCAAGCTGTCATCCTAAGCAGGGAACCGTGGCGGGGGGGTGGAAGGAAGGGTAGGAAAGCGCTGGGATTACCGACCGACTCCTGGTCATCGCAGACAGCGTTAACCACAGCTTTCAAACCGGTCCAGTCCCGTGGGGTCGGATGACTCAACAGCTCCGATGCAGCATCCAAAGTCGCCGCTCGCTTACAGACAATCGTTTTGCCGGTGCTTACCATGACTCCGAGCAGCAGCTGGGGAAGAGACGCCACATCTAAACTCCTCCCAGCAGAGCCCCTCTGGGAACTGCGACTTTAGCTAAACACCTGGCCTGCAACTCTGGTGCTTCGGGAACACAGAAGGAGACATGAGCCACCGAGACGGCCACCGTGCGCAACACACGCTCCGCAAGGGGAGGCGAAGCCAGAGGAAGAAACTCCTTTGAAGAAACGCCTCCGCTGGACCGTGCCTTCTGGTACTTTGCCAAGCACCAAGAGGCAAGCCTCCGCCTGGCATTGCCACGTCTGTCACAGCCTGGGAAGTGAAACCTTGTTTATTGAAGCAAACTGTAAAACGAGTCGGCTACCGTGTCCATCTCCTTTATTTGCGGCTCTGCGTTATAATGATTACAGGTCGACTTTCATGAACTGTACAAGCAGTAAAAGGCGGCCAACTATGCTTTACATCATGGTTTCACACAAAGCAAATACAGAAATATCCAATTGCCTAATTTTCTATTTAAAAAAATCTCTATAGGCACAAAGCAGAAAAATGTTGGAAAAGAGAGTCGAGGGAAGAGGTATGCATAAATAAAGAAGTACTTCTTACATCAAAAATGTCCCAAGAATCACAAAGTCTGCAGAAGCTTGGTTAATCAAATACTGCAGTACTGATCTCATCAGTATAAAAGTGAAAGAGCTTTAGTTCTGTAATAAAAATTCAATTTATTTTATTTTATTTTGGAGAGAGGGAGGGAAAGAGGGTGAAAGGAAGGTGTAAGAGAAGGAAGGGCAAACTTTAAAACAGCAGCCAGTATTAGGAAGGGCAGTAGGAGAGGTGAACAGGCACATTGGAACCATGGGAACATGTAAATTGACCACTGTCAAACCAGTGTAAATTTCTTGGTTTCTCATGGAAAACATTTTATCCACATATTTTCCTCCCAAACATACATCCAACACTGTCTTCAGTATATGACTTTGTTGGTAACTCTTAGAACAGGAATAGTGTATTTATTCCTGCCTCCCCATTGCTGTAAAAAGGTATCTAGATGATTTCAAACACTTTCTTCAGCTCTACTATAAGCTGCCAGTCAGACTTCTGCATTTCATCCCTGAACCAGTCCTTCAGAGCATCGATGGACTGACGACTGATCTGTAATACACAAGACAAACCCATCAGAAACGTACGCATGCGCACCAATAAAGGCAGCTTCTTGTGCGTCGGAAGCAACTGAGCCGAAGAAAGGGCATCCACTTGCGCAGCGGGAAAGCTCGGTCTCATCCCCGTTTCGCTATGGATCTGCTGCATGACCCGGCCCATTGGTTTCCCCTCTTTTCCCCTCACGTCCCTTACCTGCTCCTCAGAGACCGCAGGAGCGCAGGCCATCTCCCTTCCTGCGCCGTAAGGCAAGGACCCACCACCGGGGAGGATCTCCCGCTTCCCCCAGCGCCCGCATCGGCGCCACCTCCCACTCCCCATCGCAGCCACAGGCCCCGCATCTCCGGATGAAAAGCCCCTGTGGCTACTCCCCCCGTGCTTAGCAGGCACCTGTCCCCAGCGCGCGCGGTGCCTTAGGACGCGGTAGCTAAAGCAGTTCGGGGTGCGGAGAGCTGCGGCTTCGCCTCTGACAGCAGACAACCGAGCAAGCGAACTCCTCATCCGAGCCCAGTGCTCCACGACGGGAGCAACTGAAGTACTGCTATTTATCGCACAGTTTCAAAACCAGGCAAACGCAATCGTGCTGTAATGCCACGGGGGGCTGCGAAGCTCCCGTGCTACGTACAACAGTACGCAAACGGCTCCTTCAGCATTTTACCTCCTTGGGTGCAGTAAGCCGCGAGGTGGTGTAACTGCAGTACCCCACGCCTTCGGTCCTCTTGAGGGGCACTACTAGAAGCCTCAAAACAAGGCTACAGAGAAACTCGTCCGGACAATGCCACACACGACCATTTCACGTGCCTGTTAGTCTCTGCCGGAAGGCTTCCGGCATACGTTTTTCAGGCTTCGTGTAACATTTCCCCTTCGTGCAAGCTACCGCTATGTCATAAGCCCTCTCCAAAAACACAGATTGCTTTTACCTTGCTGACGAGGATATCTGTTGCTTCAAAATGTCGTCCATACATTTTGGGTGATTCACCAGGAATAGGTTCTATTTTAACGCATACTTCTTGGCCTTTTTTTGCAACCTCCACCGGCTTGTGGTTTATTTCAATACTTGTAACTATTCCAATTTCAACAAACTGTAAAATAACGAAGAAGCTGTAATACGCATCCGCAAAACCCTCTGTGCACACACACTTCTCTAAGTTCCTGTTCCTATCCGCAGACTTGCTCCTGTGAAGTACCACACTATCGGAGCAGCCACCTCAGAACTGGCAAAGCGACACACACCACACTGTACACACATCGTACCGAAAAGGGTAGCGACACCGAGCCATCCATAGTTCATCCATCTCTGTCTGGGCTATCAATTTGTCATCCCTTAAAATGCTAGGAGTTGACTTCCCCCCCAATTATTAGCTACGGGGAATGACAGTTTTGCTCATTACTTGATATCACGATACAGGAATTGCAGCGGGGAAGGGAGGGAAGCTGACTGACAAACGCGCTGTAGCCATGCTTCCCGGCAGAGCCCTGCGGCAGCGGGGAGGGAGGCTGTGTCCCGCCGCAGGGCTCAGCTGTCTTCCAGCAGAGAACAGCGAGATCACCGGGAAAGAGACTCGAGCTAAAAGTCCGAATCCCATCTCCTACCAAAACTCTGTACGCTGGGGAAAGGCACGCATGCATTTCCTGGTGCGTCGTGCCAGGAGCTGCCAGGCAGCTCGCACGCCCGCTGGGAAGAGGCGCTTACTTACGTTTTTGCTAGGTACACACATGGGAGTCCCCTGCTTCACCTGGCCGGCCTCCACAACGACACCCATCACTATTGGGTCACGAGAGTTGAAAATGAACTGAGGGAGTATTTTCATCTTGCAAGGAAATACCGCTATATGCCTGGAAGAGGACAAAGAACAGGCCTTTTGAAATAGACACTGGAAAAGCATCCACAGCCTTACCAGTTCTGCCTTCTGCCATACTTCCTGGGCATTTTTTCCAGGAGTGTCACCTGGGGAGAAATCAAGCAGGGAAAAACTCTTTTCCCATCTTGCTAATTCTAGTCAACCGTTGATCTTCAAGAACTATAGGGAACAATAACCGAGCACGGCCGGCATGGACTTTATTTGGACCGCCTTGGGCGGTCAAAGGGATAGTAATTTTACAGTGTAAGGATAGTGAGACCAAAGGGATAGTACTTTTACAGTGTAAATAGTCTCAGAAGAGCAAAGGAATAGAAATATTAGCGCCTCGACCTGTCACAGGGACTCCCAAAGTTCAACGTTTTTGCTTGTAAAGTGAACAAATGTGTTTGAATGCCAAGGTATACAAACTCCAGTTGGGATCAATATGAAATGAAATACATTTTTGTTTATTTTGTCCGTCCTTACTTTACTGAGGATCAGCCAATGACACAGATTCCAAAAATTAATCCGGGGTCCCTATAAATTCTTAAGTGATCTCGTATTTGTGTTACCGCAGTCAGAATTAAGCTGGAATGTACACTGGAATTGCATAAATATGAAACAAGAGAATCCAAATCAGTTTTATTTCTTAACTCTGCAAGACTAACCTGTCTGTCACAAACGAGGAACAGAAGCGTACAAAGCAAACCTCTTTGAGAGCGTAAGAGCTCGCTCTCTTACACGATCGTTTTCACTAAATCTTGTAACTGCTTCACAACTCTTGCCCTACTAAGCCTAATCCCAGATGTAAACGGTTAGACTGGAGTTACTGTGCTATCCTCTCCCCCCTTTCCTTCCTTCCCATCAGCATTACACGCTAAATAATAACATGGAAAGATGGAGTTAAATGCAATTTCATTTAGAATAAAACAGGTAAGAGACCGTTATTTGGGAAGCATCCAGAACAGGACTGCTCTTACTTACTTGAATTCCTCTTGCTTCTGCTTTTTGTAGTCTTGTCTATATTTTGTGAAGGCATCAAATAAGTGATAAATTATTTCAGCACTAAAAATTCGAACTCCTAAACTATCAGCCATTTCCTGGGCATCACGTTCGATCCTCACGTCAAATGCCAGGATGACTGCATATCTGTAAGTAAAAATAAGGTCAAACAGCTTACTAGACAGACCACAAAACCAGAGCTACGGTGGGGGCCTTCCTGAAACACCACCGCGCATTTATCAACGTAGTAAAGCAAAGAAGAAGTTACTTACTGTGGGTCATGCTCCAACATAACCGATGCCTTCATAACATCTTTTTTATGGACAGGACCTATATTAATTCCTGAATACTGATGAAGAGGAAAGCCACACAAATCAGTCACTAATGTTTCCGAGTCGAAAGGAAACAGTTATCAACTAAAACGTAGAAACAACATCGGGTACGGCACAGAAGTACTTACTGGCACTTCCGACGTTTTAAGAAATTCAAGTAACGCTTCTAAAGAGCCTAAAGTAGAAGCCTGGACATAAACACCTTTCTCTTCTAATTTGATTGCATTCAGTGTTTGCTTCAGTTCATGTATTAGTTCATCCTTCAGAAAAAGAAGGGAAAAAGAAAAAAGCAAGTTTTAGTTCTATTGCGATTATGCCTCGGGGTACCAAGTCTTTCTTTTCACGAGCTGCTGGAAGCACGCGACAGCCATGCTGATAGGTACCGACCTACAGCCTTGCACTATAGGTCACGCACAGCCCTGTGAGATACACGGCTGCTTGGTTCTGGCACCGGAATAAGTCTATGCTGAAGGATTTTGCGAGAAGGCCATCGCATAACACAAAGCAGATGCCCCCCTCGGGAGCTAGGCACATTTCTCTGCAGACCACACCTCGCTCTCCCCAGCACTGTTAAGTTTCTACCGGCGAGACCAAGTGAACGCGCACCCCGCCACGTGTGGCAGTATCTCGGGTTGCCTGACTGAGGATCAAGAATAAAAGCAGACACTCCTAAAGCTGCGAGCTGGAAAGGATTCTGAATGCTTTCTAGGCCTAGGTACAACAGAGCAGATGCACAAGCAGCAAGGCCATTTTGCTGCTTTCAGAGAAGTTAAATGTTTTTTTATTTAACAAGCCCATGCCTTTTAAACCCACTCAGTCTTTTCCTCTGCTGGACGAATGGGTGTTGCCATTTACTTTAAGCCCTTGCGTACCTACTACTAGTACACTTTACATACGTACTCGTATGTACCCAGAAACAAGGTCTGTATTTGGAGGACCTGAAAGATTAACCTCCCTTTAGAGGCAAAGATAAGTAGACAGAAGGCTAAAGTAAAACTATGGTTAAAAGTAAACTATCAACATGCGAGTTCCTTTCTTGAAGTAACTTCCTGACTTCGGAGAACAGGAGCATCTTACCTCAGTTTTGATTTTAAGATAGCTACGTTCCTTCCTCTGCCGTTCTTAAAGTGTAAGTCATAAAAGAAATTTACTACAGAAGTCTTAAATCAGCTTTGCAATTACTACAGTTTGAAGAACTCCACTAACAGATATTTGCCTGATATAATTCAGTTGAAACGTATGCATAAATTACTACAAATGCCAAATTGGTAATTAACATCTAGTCAAACTATGCTACAGTACTTCTTTTCAAACATCATTCTACCAGCAGAGACACCCCAGCAAAATATCAGGGAAAAGCTAAGGGTTGAGACACTAAAAACCTCACCATACTAGTGCTTCACATGGACGCAAGGCTATGGCATCTTACTGTAGCAGTTTTTAAAATGCAACCAAGAAAGTCGGGTTACTTGCATACTGAGCTCTCTACATTTGAATGAGCTTCGTCAGAGAACGCAGTTACCCGCAGTTCAAGTGTCTTATTTCAACATCGGCCATCTTACCTTGAGGACTGGGACTTCATCTTCTTTATATGCTACAAGCAACGGCAAACCAGCCAATGTTTTTTCCAAATCCTTCCCAAGAATCTTCACACCTTGAGCGGCAACGACCTCTTTGTGCTTTTCATACTGGTTCTGAAAAGGAGAATACACAATAGCAAAGACTCATGTAGATGCTACGCAGCAGCACAAAGTAGTGCTGAGCAGCTAAAGAACTTGCCACCAGCAAGCACAGCAGATAGCGTGAAGTCCAGCAGCTCCCATCTTTCATCAGTGATTTTTTTTTTTTTTTCTCTACTTCACATTCCCGGCATGCATATCTCAGTCAGCATGCTCCTCTCCCATCAGATACCTTCCCAACCACCCTGCCCTGTTCAACCCCATGCCAAGGGGTGCAGGACAGTGGAAATTGTCTAAAAACAGAGAAGGCGGCCAGAAAGGAGTAAGTACTAGAAAAGAGCAAGCAGTGATAGGCAGCAGCTTGCTTAAAAAAAACAACACAACCCCAAACAAAAATAACAACAACCCTCCCACACACAAAAAACCCCACCAACCCACAAATTCAGCCCCATAGGGAAATGAGGGGAAGATGCTGACAGCCCAACCAAAGCACTAAAGCTGAGCTGAAACGGCCCAGGGCGCTGTGCAGGAAGAGCTGTCTCATTCTCCCACTGGAGGCCTCCCACCCAACCTTCTTGTGTACATAGTTCCAGGCTTGATTTCCCAGGTGCTCCTCCCCACCCAGGGGACCCTGCAAGATCTCTCCCCACTCAGGGCATGGCTTTAAGGCATCACACAGAAGCAGTTATTTCTGAAGACCTTTAAGTCAATGTTGGAGGGATTTTCTGGTTTGCTTCTTCCTTTCTTTTGTTTAAGAAATGTTCCGTCCTTGCCTTGAAACTGCAAGGCAGCTTCCTTCCTCAGTAAGCACTTTGTTCCTACAAGCCTCTATTCTTTAACCCTCCACCCAAAAATGTGGGTCTTATTTCAAGGATGACGATTCCCCATGGACAGGCTGAATTGAAATCTATCTTTGTTGCCCACTTAAAAAAAAAAAAAAAACAAAACACACACAACAAAAAGCCACAAGAACCAGCTCTGCTAGATCCACTTTCCCAGCTAAAGGTTCTCAAATCCAGTGTTCTTCATCCTGATGCTGGTACCCTATACTCCATCTCCCACCAAAGTGCAGAAACTCCTCTGACGATTTTATTGATGGGAACCTGTGATCTGTTACATCACAATTCAGTCCCACAAAAAAAACAAACAAGAAAACAACCCTCAGTCTCATAGGTTTCACACCCCAGTTTATCTACTGCTTTAAATAAAGGGAAGCAAATAGACAGAAATGCTTTTAATTCATTCCTCACAGTACCAGAATGTATTCCAACGAAGCAGAGAACACAACCTCAATGTAAATGTCAGTTTTCCTTTTGCCACTCTCTAGCCAAGTTACCAGGTTATTACTGTCAAGCTGTGCTCCAGAGCAGGAAGCCTGACTTGGATTCTCCAAGGCAACTGTCCTAGCCCACAGGTGTACTAGGCTGCCATCCACACAAGTGGCAAGAGTGGCTTCTGTCTTCCTATTGAAAGCAAGCCAAGAAGCTCTTGCTCAGATTCCACCTCAATGTCAATACTGCATCCTTCAGCACCTCTGAGGCCACGATGGTGTCTCAGGCCAAAGGATCACCATGGCAGAGAGAGAACGCCAGCGTCAACCCAGGCCCCAGCAATTATTAGTACTACTTTACCAAAGTATCGAAGTCCGCAGGAAGAATGCTAAGGACTACAGTGGCCTGCAGCGACACAGTTCTCCAAAGAAATGAAGCACACCCCAGTTGTTATGGCCTTAGATTAGGACCCCTCAGATTAGTTCTCCACTGCTAAACCAAATCTTTAAGGCCTGTCCTATTAATTCACCTAGGTTATCTGTACAGTTTTCTTTGCCTTAGGCAAAACCCGTGCAGACACTTACTCCTTCCCTGCTAAACAGCAAAAATCAGAGCAGCTCTTTTCATCAGCTTGGAATTGTATGTATTAATCTTAATGTATGTATTCATGTATTTATAGCCTTTCATTGCTGTGGCTCTCCTCCTCCTTTCATGGAAAGCGATACAGGCAGGGTCTCAAATTCAGCGTCTCTCCCCAGTCTGTTAAGACTAGGGCAGCAAAACCTCCAACAACTCTGGAAAATGACAAAAGGCTGCAGATTCTGCAGAGGTCCCGGTCATCGTCATTCACCCACTACTCCTAGAAACTCACTTGTTCGCTTTTCTCAAGTCTAAGGATATGTGACTTTTGTTATTAAAAACCCACTCTGACTGACAATACATACTTCAACTCAGAAGTCACTGTACTAGCACACTCCCATTCCCGCTTAAGGTGGGTATCTCCCTCTCGCACGTAGCCACGTGCTCGAATCCCTCATGAAAGCATGCACGCCTCAAGCCTCACTGCAAGGCAACTCCTCGACCCTTTTCTTTGCCACTGTTACAACAGACACACCAACAGGTATATACAACAGTCACACAAACACTGGATGTGCACTGTCTTCGCCTTTAAGTCATCCTTAGATACTGCTAATATAACTGCACTCTACTACATTATCATTTTTTATAAAAATCGATTTTTTTTTTTTCTGGTTCTAAGTCTTCTCTCCACATCAATACGCTAATCAGCTTCCATACCTTAACTCGTAGCTCCTTCATAGGAGGAGGCAGCAGAAGACCTCTAATCTGAGTTACTATAGGACCTTCTACCCCAGGAACAATAATGGTGTCTCCTTCCTTCAGGCGTCCATTAATCAAAATAACATCTATGGTAGTGCCCATGCCTGGCAGTGCTTTAACCTGAACAAGAGGGGAAAAAAAAGTTACTCGCTATTTAAGCACTTCATACACACCTTTTTTAACCAGGACGGGGAAGGGAGAAATTTCTAGATGAATCTCAAAGAACAGCTGCTGAATTACCTCCATGACTTGAGCTCTCAGCTCCTGACACTCAGCCAGTCTCTTGGTCAGCATAGTTTGCGTTAGCTCAACGAGAAGAGCTATCAGACTTCCCATGCCATCCCCTGTGTGAGCAGAGGTAGGTACAAGAGAAACAAAAGTGCGGGGATCCTTATTCTCATAAAACAAGGCAGCGTTCAAGCCCTGGAATCAGGATTAATAGTTACATAGGGAAAACCACATATACACACCAGTATTAACAGTAAGATTCAACCCCAGTCGATTACGATTGCATTTTTTAAATCCCAGTTTTAAAGCCAACATCATTACTGACAGCATGCTACGGAACACGAAGCCTCAACCCACACTTGGAAGCGACTATGGGATAACTCTACAAAGCTAATTACCACATCTAGCTTCTAGACAGCATTGTATGTCGCCAACAGAAGTTCCCAGAACTGAGGCGATTCATGCCCTGCCAGCGTCCAAGGGAACAAGAGACAGATGGGATTCTCTCAGGCGATTCCCAAAGAGAGAGAGAATAGGGACAGAAAGCTTCATCCGCTATTCGTGACTCTGTTGACCACGCACAGTAACTAGCTGCTACTTTTCTCCAAACTAGCACTCTTAAGGATGGAGCACAGTTAAGAGATTAATTTAGCAACAACAAAGCTGGGTTTATGAGAAGTAAACAGTGATGTGACAGTTTTCTTGATATTCCAAGGTGGCGGGGGTTTTTTGGGGG
>VZTL01038828.1:0-42624 GCA_013400535.1 Scopus umbretta
GGATGCCATTAAAATTGTCAGCCTGAAATATTTCCTCACCAGAATGAAAATGGCATGGGGTGAAGGGATGTAGCAGAAAGGAGATGGTGGGAAGCACTGTCTGGCTCCAGCAAATCCTGCCTTGCTGCTGTCCTGAGCCCGTTAGTGGGCTGTCCTACAAAGCGGTTTGTACTTTGGCCCATGTAGCCCTTTAATTTAGCTGCACAGGGTGGCGTGACACCCGGGATCCCTTTGGTGTGTGTTGTACCTGCTGCTGGTCTCCCATCACAGACACCAGGATGGAGCCTGCAGCCTGCCTGGACCTGGGGATTGCCATCCTCGCCGGCTCCCATGTTACTGCACCGATGCCTGCAGCCAACCTAGTTGTATGCCAGAGGAGGGAAGTCATGGAGACGATCTCTATTCCTCCATCCCCCTGTCACTTTTTGTTAGCAAACATTATAAACATCATCATCAGGAAAGGATCAGCCCTGAAAGCCACGCAGAAAAAGGCTGCATTCACAACTCTGCGCCCAGTCTTGCTCAGCATCCCCTTGGCTCTCCCAAGGGAGTGACACAGTCCCTGCAGATTATAACTAGAGACATTGGAAACCTTTGCAGAGGTTGGGATTTCAGCAGTTCTGCAAGGATGCCCGCTGTCACAGCTTTGCTTGGGCTCTTCTGTTGGGTAGGGTTCATGCTTTGGCCATGGCAAGGAGAGTGTGCCCTGTGCTGGGCTGTTCATCAGTGTGATGCCTGCGGCTGGTAATTAAAGCCATGAGAGAGAGAAGAAAAAAAAAAAAAGAAAGGAAAAATCACCTTCTTCAAGATTTATGAGAATATAAACTCAGGAGCTGAGATGTTCCTATCACCACCTATGAGGCCCAAGGGACAGCTTTGACTTAATGCAGAGTTGGATGTTTCTCTCGGTTATGAATTCAGAAGGTGATCTGGGGAGTTCGAAGCGGAGACGTATGAGTGCTTAAAGAGGAGCACGCAGGAGCCTCAGTGCTGCCAACTTTGGTCTCAGTGTTTTATTTCTACAGCAGTACCCAAATCCCATCTGGACTCCGGGAGGTCAGCAAGGGTCTCCCACGCCGGGCCAGCAAGAGGTTTTGGGAAGGGGCAGGTGGGTAGCAAGGTCTGAAGTCCACCTCCCCAAAGGTACACGGACACCTTTCACAGCAGCAACTGGCTGAATAGATGCCTGCTGCACCAGAGAGGGTTTTGCTGCCTTTGGGAGGGACTGAGATGGGTTTTGGACTGTGCCCTGGCGGGTTTGGAGCACCAAGCCCCCACTTTGTCCACCTCTCAGGAAAGCCATGGGGATGCTACATCCTTCCTGCTCCCACTTTAATTCCAGCGGCCCCTGGTGAAGGCATCCATCGAGGAGGCCAGAAGGATCATGGCCCTGCTCTAAAGAACAAATCATTACCCAGGGAGAGCAAGGAAAAGCCACGCTTAGGGCTCTCCTGCCCCGAGCACCCCAGGGCTGTGGCCAGGAGGACTCCACACGAAGGAGAGGGAGGCATCATGAACCCTAATATATCTTTAAAAAAAAGAAGGGTAAAATAGATCTATGTCCAGGCAAAAAAGAAAAAAAAATGCAGTGCCAAGAAGAGTCTTCAGGAGGAAGTTTTGTAAACACAAAATTGAAAACATAGAACCTGAAGACTTTGTATCCACTTTGGAGCAGGATAGAGTGATCTGGAGCAGAAGTTTCTGTAAGCTACTGCAGACTTCCCGTAAGAGGCGGCAAAAGCAAGGAGAGTCTTACTATTTCAGGTTTCTAACCCTCCATGGGAAATCTGTCTGCCCCTCGGAGCGATCCCCAACTTCACTGATGAAACAGCCGCATACATTCCAGTTAAGGTACTCGCCTGCCTTAATAATTCATGGCCTGCTTTCAGGAGCGCTTGAAGCTCAGAGGAAATCTGAAAGCTGCTATATACATTTCGATCAGTAGCACTGATCAGTGCCTACCTTTATAAAAAATAAAAATCAGTGAAAGCATTTTTATTAAGCTACAGGGTCAAGTAATAGCTCCTTCCAAGCTACAGAAGTCACGTCTGGCTTATTTACACTTTTTTCTCCCCTTAAGTCACATAATAAAAGCATTATCCTGAAAAGAAGAGAAAGATCTTAAGATAAAAGGAGTGCTACAAGACAAATACGCTTTTAACAGCCTGGCAAACAAGAGTGCCTCATAGAAAAGTGGTTCTCAAGGAGTTGTCCTTCAAGTGAAACATCTACATAGATGGTTTGCATGCCTGCTTCCATATTGCCCATCATTATTACCATCATTATATTCTTTAATTGTCCTAATTGCATCAGTGCCGGTGGATATTATTCCCATGGGGCCTTGGTTCTGCCAAGGCTTCACGGACTAACCTGGCAGGTCAGGTGGGAAGCGAGGAGGTAAGGATGGTGTGGCCAGCACCAGCCAGGGATAACCCATGTCCCCTGGGCTATGGGCCAGGCAGTCTGCAGGGTCACAGAAATGCTGCTCCCCCAGGTTCACCTGAATGCTCCTGGTCTGACTGCTCCACCAGTGGATGCAGATCTGTGCTCCCCAATGGGCAACCAAATATCACTGGCTTGGCATCACCAACCCTCCTTCCCTGCCATGTCCAGGGATCCCATGAGGCACAGCCCTGGTCCTCCTTCAATCCCTGGACTTGTGAGAAGCTAGGCTTCACTGAAAGGTGATGAAGCTCTCGGGCATTTCAGCATGCATCTTAGGGTGAGGGTGAGGGCTGGCTGGCACCGGCCACTCCAGAGCTAAACCCACCTTTGCCTACACCCATCTTTCCCAGCTACGGGACAGGCTGCTCCCTGAGTACCACTTGTTCCTGCTGAGGACATGAGACGTGTACCCTGGTGTCTAACGCCAGCGGCAGACTTTCTCATGTTTAGTGTCTGAAGACCTGTATGGGCATGGGTTGGCTTTGAAACTCTAGTTCCTACCTCCAAGCACAAAGCCTTGCTCTACTGAGCCAAGCAGAAGCACTGCGGTTAATAAGACAAAACCCGAAAGTACCTCCAATTGTAAGCTATCTCCTGCTTCCTGGCAGAAAAGATGTCTTTCATAAAGTGGCTGAGGATGAGATGTTCAGCTAATTACAGCCCCACATGCAGTTCAAATGAAGCAAAGCCTCAACAATACAACAGGGTGCTGTAAAATGGCAGAGCTCACCGAGGTCCAGGACGTTACTCTGATCTACGCCAGTTCGGGGGCTGACGCTTTACTATTCAAAGACTCACCCTTTGCTGTAAAAAGAGTCTCCTTGGCAATGCATGGTCTTGGGAGTCAAGCAGTCAAAGCACACATGCAAGCCAGCACATGAAGAGCCAGCACAAAACCCGCAATCCTGCAGCGTGTCCTCATTTGGTTGCATCCATGACCCATCTTTTACAGCCTAGCCAGAAGGAGCATTGTCAATGTAAATTAGTGGTGTGCTCCACCTGAGTGAGTGCATCTGCTCTCAAAGTCACTCTGAGCAGTGCCATCTCCTTCAGAGATTTGTCCAAGGAAGCCATGCCTGAGACAGCTATTAGCTAACCTGCACTGGCCAAGAGGTTATACCAGAAGTCAAATCCCTTTCAAGAACCTGTGTCTTTAACACATATTTGCTTCAAAACTTGGGGATTCCCCATTGCCATAAACTCCACAAAGCCCGTTTTGGATTTCAGCATCACTTTCAGCTTCAGTGATACTGCTTGGTATGACGTTGCTCAGGCTCATGACATTTTGAATGCAAAAGCATTTAGCTGATTAGTTTGTGATTTACCTTCCTAGAGTGTCATCAAATGTCCCTTCCTCTCCCTTTATCCACCCACGTGAATGGATGTCTCCCATTCCTTGCTAGGGATACACCTCAACAGATGAGAAGGTGTTGGTTTTTGTCCTCTTAGCTGAGACACTCCTTTTTTCATTTTCTCACCACACCCACCCCTTTTCTTTTTACACACCTTCTTCATTTTACAAGGAGTTCTGGCTTTCAGCAAGGTTTTATAATCCTTTATGAGCTTTGGCTGATTTAACAAAATTCTCAGAGATGACTGAGGGACAGAGACAAGCATCTGACTGGGAGAAGAATAAGTCCTATAAAACAGCTTCTAGATGTTTCAGAAGCCGGTCTGAATAACCTCAAGATACAGACAAGGTCTGTCATACCACTGGGGCTCTGGGATCCATCTTCCAGGAATCAGAAAGATCCCAGGTGACTATATGCCATTCAAAAGGACTTACATTATGAAATGCATACAGCCTACAACTGTTGCAGCCATTGGAGTGGCACAGGCAGGACCTGTACTGCCAGCCTTTGAAGTTCATGGGAACTCCTCTGATATTCTCACAGGAGGTTTTCCTCATCAAGATCCATCTCCAAGAGTCACTGCCTGAGGACAAATACCATGCCCCTACGAATCTCCAAAGCTCCCAGTCTCCAAAACCTTGATTATCTTCTTCTAGCCCATGATTTCCATGTCATCACGGGATTTGCTGAAGTACAGCCTCATGGCACCTGGATAATAGTGGCTAATTACACCAAAAGACTCAAGGAATCTTACAGTGTGGATCTGATTCCCTGTCACATTCACAGCCATTTTACTTTTATTTCAGGCAGTATAGAATAATCCTGCAGTCAATTACCCCTACTTTTGGCCTTTGTGCACTGCCAGGTATTTCAGTCAGTATGAAAGGCACTCTTAGAATATTCTGAATGACTGCTCCAGGCTGTTGCAAGCAAACGCTTAACCCAATGCATGGAGGAAAAAAAAAAAATTCTTCTTTTCACTGAAGAAGTCAGTGTGCTGCATCTGTGATGAGGCAACATCTTATTTTGCAAAGCACTATGACTGGAGCAGCAGTTCAGGCTAGGTATTGAGTGGGCTCAGTACGTTGGATTGATGCTGCTGAAACAATATTTACTGGCACTGCAGAGTTCAAGGATAGACCAAATCAGTCAAGTGATGCTCCTTTTTAATTTCACCAAGAGGCAAAGCAGAAAAGGAGCCAGGAGAGGAACAAATAGCTCAGAGGCATCCAGGACCAGAGTGGGAAGGTGCAGAATCCTGTAGCAATAGCTCTAATAACCCCGATTTTTGTGTGTGTGTGTGTCCAAGCTTTCAATTATTAAGTGCACCTAAAATTATTTTGAATTCCTCTCTCAATGAACACTAGGAGACACAGAAAACCCACACAGGACATGCAAGAAACAAATGTAAAGGCATAAATGCATTTTTTAGCACGAGACATGGCTTTAGCTGGTTGGTTTAGTACCTACATTTCAACCAAGCTGCTAGGAGCCAGCAGAGAAGGTGTAACCATCACTGTATAACCAGATTAACCACAACTGCAGTGAGCATCCTGGCTCCATTCAGTGCTCTCTCCAGTGAATCCCACTTTTTTACCGCCTGAGCCTGCTGCAGATACAGATGACCCAATGCTGCAGTGGAGATGCAGGAGGATGGAAAATCGGAGGTCGCGTAGGAAGGTGAAGTGCAGTCACACAGAGCAGCTGTATTATGGAGCAGCTGCTAAACCTCCTTTTTCAGACTTGACACCTTTTTCTAGCTGCTCATGAGGGGAGAGACCAAACTCATGGTGTCTTGAGCCCTGTCCAGGCACAGGTCTGACCCCAAATTATTGTTCAGTTCTGCCCCACAAACACACAGCTTTTTCCCAGTAAGAAATTTCAGAAGGTCAGCAGAAAATGATGTCTTTTCTTTTGAAAGAAGGCAGAAAATTTCAGAGACTTTTCAGATAGAAAATGTCCACTTTGAAATGTCTCTTACCATCAGTTAAGAGAAAATATGGAAGTGTCAGCTCTACGGATGTGTTTGCAGATAACCTCTCGCGCCATCAAAAATTTCTGACTCTCACTCTGGGACACCATAAATAGCTGTGTGCACAATTAGCAGGTTTCTGGGCAATCTACAGAAAATCATAATCCACATAAGATCGATAGGATCAGCTTTCCCAGCTGCAACAGCAAAGGTCTGAGGGAGATCAGAGAGGCAGAAGATATGACCCCTGGGACAAGTGGTGGCAGCAGCAGCAGCTCTGCAGCCTGGTAATGCTTCAGGGTCCCCTCTGCTTCCCGGGACAACCCCGACGGCTGCAGTGGGCTGTGGATGCAGAGCAGCATCTCCCTGGCAGCATGCACCACCCCGCTGCATGGCAACATGTGTTTCTTTGATTAAAAATGCACGGCATCAACTGTGGCTGAGGTCTTTCCAGCCATATATTTAATATTTTATCTGTCCTGGCTGTTTGACTGGAGCAAATGTATTACTGGCCTCTCCAGCTGGCCACTGCGCCAAAGCTGGAATGACACAATCTGACAAGGAGTTTTCTCCTTTCTCACCTCTGCAGCGTCCCAGCCGCAGCAGCATCCAGGACATGGTGCCCGCTGAGAGTTGCCACGGCCCAGAGTGTACGCAGCCTGTGTGTGTCCAGCATGTCACCCGTCTCAGAAATGACTGCTGGCTAGCGTGAGAAGTGTGTTTGAAAGACCAGCAAGCATCCTCCTGGCTAGGACTTGATTTTTTACATGCAAAATTGACTTTCCCAAGCCATTGTTTGCTTTACCCTTAAGACAGTTTGGGGACTAAAAGCATCAAGGGACTGAGCATTTATTTAAGGGACAGCAAAGCTCAGTCATCAGCTGACAAAGCACATATCTTCTCCCAGGAATACATGTTTTCACCTTCCCTGTCTTCTGTTGCTTGATTTCATCAGAAACTGTCTGCAGCATTGGACAATACCATGGAGGTGGTTGATGGCTTTACAAGAGCGCTTCTGTGCTCCACTGATGCCCAGTAATTTACTACCCCTGGCAGGTAGGCATACAAGCTGCTGCATCTCATGGCTCAACACTAGGAATTTCCTTGTGTAGTTGTTCCAGGGATGAGCTACGTAGGTTTGGCTCAGGGGAGCCTCAGGACTTTATGTGCTTTAAATTCCTTTCACGGTACTTTCTTGAGTCATTATGTCCTAAACTGGATTGTACAGACAACACGTGTTGCAGGAGATTTTAGTTTCTCACTGTTCAAGATCACAAAGTATGACCTAATAGCAACGGGCCCTGGTGGGTGGTGGACACACCCGCTTGCAGCATGTTAACCAAAGCAAGTCTGGGCTCGCAGATGGACCAGGCATTGGGGTAACACCAGAACATGTGTGGTCAGCCCCTGGGGTGAGACAACCTATTCCCACAGGCCATGTTATTTCTGCTGGCTTGCTCAGATGTGCAGACTGTGGATTGCTCATTCTACCATCACAAACACTTGTGGTTCAGGGGATGCATGGGGACCAGCCCTGTGGCCCACTGGAATAGCTCATCATCAGCATGGGAGAGACCAGTGGAGATCCTCTTCTGCCTCTTGAATCTCCACTTGGCTAGGACAGGGGGCTAGGAGGCTAGGGCATTGAGGCTAGGACGCCTCAAATCTTGGGCAGGAATGAAGGGGAAGCACTTAAGCAGCTCATCAGTAGTCTCTCAAGTCAGCTAGCTAGCTTCAGGGTGTATGCTGTTGTGCTCCAGATTGGAGCTTCTTCTCAATGTGCTTGGCAAGGACATTGGGTGTGGAGGCGGAAGGAGCGGGGGGTGAGAACGCCTCCGGGATCCAGATGAAAGAGGATGGAGTTCAGCCCACGCTCTGTTTGGAGTCCATCAGAGATATCGTTTTATGTCAGGAAAAAAAGAGTGTATTTAAAAAAAGATAAGTATTTCACAATTTCCTTTTTCCCCCCTCTAGGATGGTTGTGATGGGCCTGCCCACTGTGTCAAGCAATTTAAACGGCTCATTGCATTTGGGGCCATGCAGGAACTCACCCTGCCAGTGCTTCCTTCTGGGCAGAATTTCCCTTTACAAATGTCACGGAGAAAATTGTTTCCCCGAGAGCTTTATCGTTGATTTGACACAGAAAGCCTGGCGTGTGCTTTTTCAGGGGGGACACTTGTCATTGGAAATGACGGTGGAACAGCTTGCAGAGTTGAAATCCCAAAAGCAAGAAAGAAAAGGCTCCACCTAGCAAACACATCAGGATTGGATATTTTGCAAGGCAGGTGATGATTCTTCAAGTTTATTTTATACAGTCTTGCAAGCAACGGATACGTAAATTGGCAGACCCCAGGTTTTTACAGCCCCAGAGGCCAAAACACTTTGCAGCCATGTCACCTCCAAGCATTCTGAAGGCAGCTGATGTTTGTGCAAAGCTGTTATTGATCAATGATCTGCTCGGGGTCCTGTTGATAATTGAGTGCTTTATTTTGGTTGGAATGCTCTATTTTTATGCTCCAATCACACCATATTCACCCTTGTCTTTCTAAACCTTTCATCTTCCCACCCTTTCAAATAGGCCAATTTCCATCCAAGTTATCTCCATCCCTTTCCAGCAAAAATATATAAACCTAACAACTAATGAGTAATTAATGCATTAGAATGCTACAGTTGACTCTTCTTTGCGTCATAATTACTGATGACAAAAGACATATTACCCATGTCCGTTTTAAAGGCATGTTATTACCTCTTTTTCTGCTGCTTGGTTTGGTTTTTCTTTTCAGCTGAACAATACAAGCTCAGCTTCATTTCTGACCTTGACATGCATGTCTCAATCAAGCTTTGCATGAGAGACACAACCCGCAATCAGAGAGAGCAGATGCTTATTCCCTGACCGGAAGGAATTATCAGGAGACACTTGAGCTTTTGATACTTGGAATAAATTGTCAAGCAGAAAATTGAATACAGAAATGCTCATGGAGAGCATGGCTTTCCATGACAGGAGCCTTTCTTTTTCAGGCAATGGCAAGGACCTTGCAGTTTGCTTTCATTATTTTATGCGTTTTTCTGATGTTGTGATTGAACACAGCAACGCTGAGTGCTCTAACAGCTGCCTCCCTTCAGGAGCTGATGGGAGGCTCTGGTTGAATGCAGGCCATTAAGAGGTGCACAGCTTTGTGATGGAGGTTTGGGAAGTGCAAAATGAGGTTTCCTTGCTTGTTTTGGGGGGTTGACTGGTCATGAGAAGTCAACAGCAAGCTTCCAAACACTCGTGTTTCATGTGTTCCATGACGTGGTCTATACTATGAAAAGCAGCATGGCAAAGAACTAAGGTAATAACAGGAGAAACCAGAGACAAGTGCTCTATATCCTAGAGCAGACTTACTCAGGTGACTTTTTGGTATTCCCAAAATTTGGCTGTTCAGTGTTTAAGCACTTTGGCGGAGTGACAGTGTGCCCTGTTGAGGTAACAACCTCTCCAAACCACTGGGATAGAGGGAAGATGTCATTTTAAAAACCACTGAAGTGACTTCGGAGCCAAAGTCTGGCTTCCAAAAGCCTTTTAAACAACCAACACTGGGGACAGTTGACAGAACACTATGGGCCAGGTCCTCCAGAGGTGAGACTCTTTGTAGTCCCACTGATCCCGTTAGAAATATCTGGGTGAGGTGAAAGAGGTATAATTGTACCTGCTCACCAGTGTGTCCTCCCACAGATCCTACAGCAGATCCTGCATGGGCAAGGTGGACCTGTGCAAAAAAGAGCCTCCTCTTCTTCTGCACATCATAGGGGAAGTTCACAGCTCTTGGTGCCAGTGTTTCAGGTCTCTGCAGATGTGGGAAGCCACTGGTGTGTCTTTTGGTGTTGATTCATGTGTTCAGGGTCACCCACATAGCGATGTGGACTCATCTTATTTAATGGGAGTTGAATTTCTGGGAAACAGGCCCATGCTTCACCTTCTACCGCAGGCCTGCGCCATAAGGAAGCCTCTTCACATACTAACAAATGTTTCACTGATGGAAAACCGTTAAGACAAAGCAGAGAATCACACAGTCTTCTCTCAGGACCTCATCTGCAGGGGAAATTGTGAGGATATTTTCCCTCATTAGACTTCAGCACAAAATTCCCCAATGTGGCTGCTGTAGTGTCAGATGACATGATATTTCTCATCCATTCAGTGCCCTCTCCTCCTGCGGTACTCTCCTTAAACATACCCCAAGCCAGGTCACAACTGTAGGAGCCAGCTATACATTTGCCAGAGGCAAGGGAAAGCCATAGCTACTGCAGCGAAATCTGGCCCTGGTGCTCTACATTCGTCTGCAAGTTTGAAGTAAATGATTATTTCCTTTCCAGCCTGAGGCAGAAACATGTTAACATGCAGAGCAGCAGGAACATCTCTGATGGACCCTTTCCAGCCTTGTTTTGACAGTGGAGTAACCTACAGGTGAGCAAGTCGGTGTCCCCTTGCTGAAGGATGACAGAGTATTTCAGGTCATGACTGCAATTTATGTGGCAGAAAAGGGAGAATTGTGCTGTGCATGTCTGGTCCTGTGCCCCTGGATCTTAGACTGGAAATGTCCGTGGCAACACAAGAGAAACACAACAGCAAATATGTACGTACTCTGTTGAGTACTGAACAGAATAGGAAAAAATGAAGTCAAAATGTGAAACTGTGGCAACACTTTTTACCCTGGAAAAATACCCGGGGTGTGTGTTGCAGTGGTAGACACACATGGCTATGCAATGCATTGAGATAGCTTCACCAGCAACTCAAGGGACAACACCTCTGGTTGTAAAACTGAGCAGGTGTTTTCCGATGCAGGGCAATGTGTTGCATGGGAAGTGAGAAACATTCTCCAATTAACACTGAAGAAAGCATCCAGGTGGGCAGCAAGGAAAGGTTCACACAGGAACACCAGCCAGATACTTGGGAATTTCTTCTGCTATTCAATGGAGCTGGAATGAGCAGAAGTGTTTAGGAACTGATCCACTGGCATCCACAGAAGGTGAGACCCTTGCCAGAGCATCCTTTCCTTCTCCTCGTCACAACTAAAAGGGCAACCTTCATTTCTTGTCCCTTGGCAGAATCCAGATGGTGCTACCAGGAATTTCTGGCTGGCAGGCTGTGTCTGGAGATGCACTCCAAAAAAACCACAGGCCTGCTATAAACCTGAACACAGCTGGAGTGACTGCTGCGGTCCAGTATTCACCAGACTCCAGTCTGAGGCTTGACCTGCTGCAGCACTGCCCATGTTTTTTTTGCTGACCTCAGAGCCCAAGAGGACTTTCAGTGCTTCTGTCCCCCAATCAAGGAGGAACCACGGGGCTTCTGACCTAGGGCTAGAGCAGTGACTTTGCAAGAAACACCAAGGGTTGCATATTTTGTTGGTGAACAAGTCAGTGTGCAATCAACAGCTGTTATTTAAGTCCGTCACAGCTCAGGAAGCAGAGCAACACACAAACTTAAAACACCTGCACGAGGTACAACACCTTCGGTCATGGCACAGAGATTGCCACGTCTGCCTGGGGATGTAGGCAATATGAATGACCAGTCCATACCTATGCTCAGGAGAGATGACCATTGTCCAGAGGAAGGGGAGAGGCAGAAAGAAATTGCCAGGTGGGATTTTCAGCAGGATTTCTAGATTCAGTACTTTTGTGTTCTCTAGATCCAGTACTAATTCTACAGGATGTCAGGGAGAGGACACTGGAGAGATGACCCCTCCACCAGCCAACTTGTCCCCAGCCTCACCTGGGCCACCTGAAGTGATGAGAAAAGCTCGCTTTCTTATCCTTACAAAATGAGCATTCTGACCTAGAGGTCTCGCAGAGCTGGAGCAATGATTCAACAAGTCAGAGAGGGGTAGAGGAGCAGGAGAGAGGCAGCAAAGACGTGCTGTCCCAACTGGGGCTGGCAGGCAAGCTGGGACAAACTGCAAGGAGAGCAGCCTGGAGGAACCACAGGGTACATCTTCAGCTTGTTGCACTGCAGTCGCACAAAAAGCTCAGCTTGCCGTGGCATGCCAGTGTGCTGCTGACCCCGAGGGAAGAGGAGGCTTTAAAACACAAGATTAGTAAAGTCAGACCTCAGGCATGACATGATAACAGCTGAAAGACAAGCTGGGTTGTAAGAAACCTTGCATGCGGAGTAGTTGCGCTCTTCCCTAGGCATTAAAACAGGATGGCTTTATTGGCCATCTCCACAGTGGAGATGGGGAGCTTAAATGCATTACAGTGTGAGATATGTTGTGCACTGACCACCAGTCTGAAGGGGCAGTGGATCTATTTGTATGTTTTATGGGAGAAACCATAGCAGCACTGATGACACTTCTCAGAGAGCGATGCTTGGGAAGAAAGCATGGGGGAGCGGAAAAAGGAAAACACAACAAGATACAGTGCCAGCCTAGAGAGAACTCACAGTGTCCCCATGGACAGCGTGCAATGCGAGGATCCGCAGGGACACCGACTGTCTGGACCTGTGGTTAGTCACTGGGACAATGCAGAAAGGCAATGAGCTGACCTGGTCACCTCCATCTTTCCTGCCACAATTTCATTCTTTAGCTCTGCACAGGAATTTTCCATAATCCCTTGATGCTTAATGGGAGAGTTGCTCACCTCCAAGCCGTACAGACAGCAGACTGTGACCCCGGCAGTTTGCAATGGCTTATTAAGCCCAATGAGCCTGAAAAGAGAGTGGGAAGGAACGGGCAAGAAAACAATTCTGTTGCAAAGCCCTGCTGCCTTTTAAGGCTTGGTTTTTGAGGGAGGGCTCAATGGCTAGGTGGGAGGTTGGCCAGGTTTTCTACAGTATTCCCCATCCCTCCCTCTTTCCCTGGTAAACACAAGGGCAGAGCTTCTGCTGCAGGCTGCAGCTAATCAGAGTCCCCCGAAATGACCCCAAGGCTGCCGACTTGATTATGCCACTCTGCCTGTTCAGACCACTCTGGATTTTTCTACAGCACCTTTCTACTGGGGTTCCACAGGCATGTTTGGATACACCACAGCATCCAGAGACCCATGAAATATGGCTCATCGCTACAAGGTTATTGTCAGTCCGCTACAGGGAAGTCTGCTTTTCCACTGCAGATGCTCAGGGAGTCTGCAAATCTAAAGAGTATGGGGACAACCACTACAGGGTACAAATTCTGTTGTAAGGATTCAGTGGAGAGAGGGGCTTTGCCAGCCTGTATTCCTCCCATTCATCAGCTCGGAAATGTGACCTCTTAAAGGAAAACTTGAAAATGCAATCGCTTCTACAGAAAAAGAAAAAAATAAAAGGATCCCCCCCCCAAACAAAAAATCAAACAAAAAACCCTAAAACCATTTATTACCACCAGCCATCATTTCAAAATGTGGCTGTTCAGCACCTGGCAGCCTATTTTCTAAGGGTATACAGCAGCACAGGGCAGAATTGGCTCTGGAGCCATTTGAAGAGAAGTGTCAGGACCAGGCTTCTCTGAAAAAGGGATAAGAGAAAGGAGAAAATGACGAGGAAGAATGGCAAGGCGTCTAACACTTTGCATCTAATGCCTCCACATGGCTGCAAGTGCCGTGGCAATTTGGCCCTGATAACACGGATGAAGAGATGTTGCTAACATATTGCTTCCTTGTCAAATGTCTCACTGGTTTTGCAGCCAAGTCTCCTGCCAGCGAGGCCGCAGCAGTGCCTCTCTGTTACTTTCATATGCAAAGAGGTTGTTAACTCAATTGCCAATAAAATTCTAGTGGGTGGAGAGGAGGACATCTGCCTGTCTAGTCCTGTGCTTGCCAACATGGTTCTTTTATTCCTCCAGAAGCCGCGAGCTCCTACTCGAGCTGGTATTTTGACAAGCATTTCTGTTTTCTTGACACAATGGGCAAAGTGGGCACAGATCTTGCATGCCACTCGTAATATGTTTTTTGTGCCGTGATTTGCATCCTTTCTGGAGGATGCCTGGCACAGCACTGCACAAAGCAGAACGAGCAGCTTGGACAGTGGGTTTAGTCTGACATGTAAATGTACCGCTTAATGATGTGCAATTGCGTTAGGAGAATGCGAAGAGGATGCTTTGCAGGCTGTGATGGCTATGAGGCTCTGACAAATTTGGATTGGGGGCAGGGGGTGATGGAGGAGGGAGAAAAAAAGGATGGGGATAATACTGAAACAAATGAGTTGTCGTCAGCAACCGCATGAAATGGCGATGAACATTTGTGTTAATTACACAACTTTACTCTTGGATGCTGCAGACCTGAGGGACCCAACTAACTGAAGCTGCAGCCCCTAAGGGATGCTTCCCCAGAGCAAAGGGGGCTTACAGGGCATCTGTGCTCTCGGCACAGTTGCAAAGCTGCCCTCAAGTCCTGTCAGTA
Source organism: Scopus umbretta (assembly GCA_013400535.1). Taxonomy (NCBI): domain Eukaryota; kingdom Metazoa; phylum Chordata; class Aves; order Pelecaniformes; family Scopidae; genus Scopus; species Scopus umbretta. The sequence continues at coordinate 14,119 of VZTL01038828.1, forward strand.
AAATTACAGTTGAAAAAGAAAGCTACCAAATTATTAGAGGTGGCAGCCTTGTCACCAGGAGCAGGGTAGGTGGACTTGATTCCCTAGGGCTTGCGACCAGGCAGTCTGAGCACTTCTGGCCCTTTACAGCCCTAAATTTTGGGTAATCTCTGCTTTCACGGCTGAGGATGAGCCACTACCTTTGTGACCACGTGATGTGGTTATATATACAAGAGGAGGCCGAGCAGCCAGAGGGATTACTGCAGGGAAGGTTTAGGCACATCAGACTGTACAGATGGTCAGAGCCAGAATCTCTCAGGTATCACACAGGGCACAATCAGCTCTCCTCCATCCTCATCTTCCCCGGGCACGCCCTGCATGCCAGCCCTGCTGCCAAACCTCATAAATTTCCCTCTCTGAGCACTGCTCAGCAGAGGGGTGTTGAAAGATGATCCAACTGCACGCTCCTATGGCTGCCCAAGGGCACAGCAGCTAGCACTGCTGCTCTGCCTTTGCCCCAAAACCAGACCCCCTCCTCTTCTTGGGATAACCACAGAGCTAAAGGACAGCTAATTTCATGCCTTATAAACCAGATTCACTTTAGCACAAAAAAAACCCCAAAACAACAGAGAACTTTCTTAGCTCTCGGGGGAATGTCTTCAGATTCAGGCTGTTTTATTATCTGGGTTAGTTTGACATCTGAGAGGAGAAGATTGCAATCTGAAATCTGGAATGGAAAGGGGGTTAGTCAATGTCATTTCCTATGTTCATAAATAAATGACCAAGAAGAGATACATGTCACTCTGTTTTCATTTATTGGGCTGAAGGTTCATCTTTAGAACAAAAGATCGGGAATTTATTGTCTTATTAAATATCTGGAGGCTTTTAATAAGGTGCTATGTTACTTTGACCATCTTACCATTCTGTAATTTGATTAGCCAGTCTTTCCGGTTCTTAATTGATAATTAATTTGAATAACGTGCAAAGAATTGAATGATGGAAGAGAGAAAGAGAAACAGATGGTTGGTCTATGCAGCTAGAAAACATTTAACGGGGGAAAAAAAAGTATCATGTTTGGAGCATAACAATATACTTTATTCATATCTAGGAAGGGACAATGGCATATGTTGTGGCTCACGTCTTCAAACTTCTGCACTGGTAAAAGAAAGGAAGGAAAAGATACCGAGACTGCAGCATGAAAAGGTGGATGGGAAAACATGCAAGGACTGGAGAGATAGCAGACGTGAAGTCTGGCATAGCCTTCACTGGAAAAGAGGGATCCAGGACATGTAATTTGTTGGAGGTCATGTTGGTGTGGACAATCTTAAATTCAATTTCTCCTTTAACACGCAAAACACTTGAAGATGGAGATATGTAAAGCTGCAACATAAGGGGGCTCTGATTTCATTCAAAATGTGGTTGTTTGGAAAAATATCTGTATATCGTATGTTGTGAGATTAATTCCTTGCCTCTGAGTACAATACAGATCCAACTTCAGGAAAATGAGAATAGGGAAAATGGCACCAACATGCCACAGCTTGTCTTAACCCCTTGCAGCATCACTCCCTAAAGTCTCACTGGCTCTCCCAGCTCCTTATTACCATCTTCAAAATTTCCAACAACCAACAGACCTTTGGGTAGAAACTGGGTACCAGAGTTTCTGCAAGGCACACGAATGCCTGCTAAGGCATGTGCTCAGGAGTTGATTTCCACTGCGAGCCATGGACAGCTGCATTGGGCTGCTCCCTGTGAGCATCATGCTGATTTTCTTCCACAGAGCGACATTTCAGGCTGCAATCGACCATGTATTTTTCAAGCCATGGCCCCTGACTGCAGATCTCTTCCTTCTGGTGTTTCTGACCATCACATGGATAAGCCTCCTACATCTATGAGTTTTATGAAAGCATCTTTTCCTGGAATCTACACCCACATTTTTCAGAAGGGATGTTACTTACATGTGTTTGTTTCTCTTTCAAGGACAGTCTGTACATATGTGAGACAGGAGAGAGTAATGACTGAAGGTAATTCGGGCTCTGACTCCAGGAGGGTCAGAGGAACAAATAAGCAATGCATTTTGGTAGGATCTACAAAAATCATTCCTTCCATTTCTTCCAGTTTTCCAACCCCTCCAATGGAGTAAGGAACCAAAAAAATCTGATTAAAGAGACCCAGAATCCATCAGATGCAAATGGATTGCAACAGTTTTTAAATGGGTTAAATTTGCAGCCTGAACTACTTGGCAGAATCTCTGAAATGATTATTCTTTTATTCATAGCAGTAATAAATAATAATAAACCTAAACATCCCAATGGTCCCCACACCTCCTGCATCTCCCTAGCTGCAGATCTCAAATATGAATAATAATTACAGCTTATCAAATCAGCCCATGATTAGAGACAACAGAAAGACATTTCATATTGTTAACTTCCTTGCACAAGAGGAAAAAAAAATCAGGTCATAGGGGTATTAAAAATTTATATCATAGCATTTGACTTGACTCATCTCTTAAAAAGAAAAAAACCCAGCATGTATTATGTATTTAGGCAATTCCTTTTAAACCCTTTCTCGAATGAGCACAAGATAGGCCAATAACTTGATAGATGGATGGCTCTATCTAGCCAGTGTGCATATTTTATATACACATACACGTGCATAAACTTAATGCGCACTCACACCTATATATAAAATCATATACATAGAGAGAAAGGTATAAATCTATTTATATCTCTTAGCTGAAGACAGTTGCAGAGCTAACGTTAAAAAAATTCTCTACACAGATAGCATCTTATTTAAACCTGGCAGCTTTAGAAGAGTAACTTTTTTGCCAATTTTTTGTAGAATCGCAGCAACCTCAGCAAAGCTTGGTTCATTAGCTATATTGTCCCTGCTTATGTTTGCTGGTTATTTTGTTTTGTTTTGTTTTTCCCTTTGGTCATTTTTCTAGCTTCCCTGGTCAAAAAATATCTTGACAGGGGAGAAAGTAAGTCCTTGATTCCTGCACAACAGTTGAAGACCAGGTGACAAATAAGTCAAGTCAAGCAAAAGGCTAAATTTTCAACTCATCGCTCAGGAGATTAGGAGAGGAAAACAGCTACTGCTCGAACGGTTTTCAGGACCCACCTTGCACCCTGTTCATCAGTCCTGCTGGGGCTGCAAATTGTGCTGGGAGCTCTTAGGCAAAGCAGAGCACTCCACACTGGATAATTTTGTGTACACAGCATGTATGTAAATATACACCAGTCCTCTGATGAGCAGGCCCAGGTTTTCCACTAATGAGGGCTGTCCAGAAAACACAGAAAGGGTGTTTATACCTGCTCTGCATAAAACCCAGGGAGTACAGTCACTGGTCTCTGGAGGCAGCCCTGCTCCATGCATGGACTGGGCAGGGGAGTCCTGCAAGAGCCGGCATCCCCCTGGGCAGGTCCCATCCCATCTCCTGTGCTGCCAAAGGCACATTCAACCATCTGCCCACTTCAAGGGGAAGACAAGCGACTTCAGTCCGCTGTTGCCCAAGGATGCCTTGATCTTGGTGCCCACTACTGTCAATGGAAGGAGATGCCTCCAAAACTCTCTGGATGCCTCCTGGTTGCTTAGAGCCTTGCTTCGAATTTTCTTCACCCTGTTATAACCGTTACAAGAGCCGACTAGCATCCTCACGGTACTCAGAAAAATCCTTCCACGTGTTTCCATGTAAAAATCCATTTTTATAAGAGACACGGTTCTGTGTCCAAGGGTGTCAGCACCACATCTTTCCAAAATGATGCTGGAAATCTTAGACAGGCAGACCGCAGAGTGCTGCAGCAAACATCTCTGTGTAAATGCCCTGGCATCAGCCTGCTGGTTTCAGAAGAGGTCAGCATATTTACATAGATGCGTTAATAGGGCAGCCGCCAAAATCTCCTCTGAGATGTTTTGAAAGCTCAAAAAAAAAACCCCCTGAAATACATTTTTTTTCAACATCTGCAGTCAATGAAAGGAGAGATGCAAATCTGCTGTCATTTGCATGCAAATTTTTTTACATCAAATCAGTGACAGAATGCACAATAAACACACTTTAAATTGATATATTCCACGTTCACTTCCTCCTAGCCTTGCCTGCAGCTGGGATCCAATTTTCATGCACGGCTCCACACAGGTGACCATCCTCCAGCAGCTCTGAAGCCAGGAAGAGTGTGGGGAAGATGGAATTACAGAAGCAAAGTAATTGCAGGCAGCTCGTGACTCAAAAAACAGCTGTCATGAGAGAGAGTAAAGATGAAGGTTCTTCAGAAATAAATGCTGTTGAAAGAGTCTGTCTCTGTCTTAAACCCTAAAGCATCCTTTATGATAACCACTAACATTTTGATCATAGGGAAATATAATAGGTTGCCCTGGAGTCCACACAATCAGGAGTATTAGCAAATATCTGTGTAAGGCTTGTTTGTTACTGGCTTTAAACAGCTCATTTGATGTACAACGACACTGCAAGGGAGGGCAGCGCTCGGAACATCAGTGCAGGGATGAGCAAACGATGTGCAGCGAGGCTAAGTGGTTTGCTTGGGTCATGTGGGAAATGCAGCAGAGCTGGGAACCGAGCTGTGCTCCCCCAGGCCTTACAGCCATGCTTTTGTGTCCCATCCATCCCCATTCCTACCTCCAACCCCATCCCCATCCAGGGCATTTTCTGTTTCTTTTCTGTATGAGGCAGGGCAGCCGGTCCAGGCTCTCCATCTCCAGCTTCGTGCCAAGTAACACTGATTTTAGGATACACACAAAAGTGCTTCAGAGCCCATTGCAGGGGTTAGCTCAGCCACAGCTGCACATCAGTCTCCTTGTGCCATGACTAACCTCACCACCGCACCAGGCACATCCCAGTTTCCCTTTCAGAGCCTGTTGTTCTCTGCGAGGTACTCAAAGCTATTTTCTGTAGCTGGTGCTTCACTTTTCCTACAGGTAGAAAATGTTTCCTGATGTCTGATCAAAATCCTTCCTACTGTAAGTTAAAGCTTCTCATTCTTGCCATAGCTGGTCAGCTGAATATTTTTGCTGCCGATTCCAGCAGCTCCCGGCGAGCGCTGTGCTTCCCCCTATTCCTGCAGCACTACCCCTCTGTTTAGTTCAGCCCATGGCTTTCCCAGGGAACATGCATTTGCTAGGAGGGCAAACCAAATGCTGGTAAATAATTTTTTTAATAGCCTGAGGCCAGTCTGTTAGCCTTTGGATTGCGGGATGCTGCTCTGCATTGCTCCCCAATGCCGTGGAAGCAGGGCAGGTTCACCCGGGCTGGTCCCAGCTAGGCGGCTGGTGGTGTGGGAGCATTTAAAAGTCGCCTGGGTCTGTCTCCGCCGTGCAACAGCCGCAGCTGCTCGCCTGCAGCGCAGGCATGCCTTGCTGTGACTCACAAGCTATTAAAAGCCACATTTCCCCCCCGTATTGCTCTACCTAAAGATATAGATAGGCACCCAGCAAGAACAGTAAAGGCACTTAGGCTGGTTAGTTAGATCTCACTGGAAGTTAAGCACCAAATTCACCTGCCTGTTAGAAATGAAATGCCTTTTTGAAATCGAGCCTCAGGCACTTCTGAACTCCTTAAGCAAGCTGGAAACCCCAGGTCACCCAAGACACAGGTCAGCAAAACAGAGCTGCATGCACGTTCCCATCCTCATTTCTACACGTGGCAATGCCTGTGAGCCTGAGGAAGCAAGGAGAGCACACATAGGAGAAATCCTAGTGAAATTCTGCACAAAGAGCCAATGTTATTGCCCACTTGTTGCACCACTGCACACATATTTTGAGGGGAACTTCTCCAGACTGCCAGAAGCACTGCAGGAAACAAAAAAAAACCAACCCTGAAAGGGTCCCAGATTTAGTTGTTTCTTCTTTGTCTGCAAAACTCTCTGCAGAGCCCAAGAAGAAATGTCAAAGATAGGACAGGAAGGTGTGATGGAGTGTTATCTGCCCAGGGTGGTGTTAGCACGCACACATGTGTGTGAGCATGCATGTGTATGTGCTCTCCTTTGGCTTTCTGAGACAAAACAGAATTTGGATTTGCTATTCAAAGGCCATTTAAAATACAGAATCACTGAGCTGCTTCTTTTCTCCTTTTGTGTTTTTGGTTTTTTTTTTCCCTCTGAAATTAAGAAAACCTATTTGAGACCACCTTATCCGGTAGGTGATGGGATAATTGGAAATGCCTTGGTGTAGCCAACATGTCCAAAGATACACAGAGGAGCAGTACGAACATCTCAGAGACACACACAAACTTAATAAATGTTAGGGACAAATCTAATAACTGCTTTGCCATCTCAACAGCTCTTTAGCTGATACAAGCGTCACTAACATTTTTCCAGTGTTTTTGCTGTTGTTTAACCCTGTGAGAGTGCAGGATCTGCAGCAGCACTCTGCAAGCACCCATAAAACAGCCGCGGCTGGGTGTTTCCTGAATCAGCAGCACATCTGCCCAAGGTCTCCTTGGCAAGCCTTGTCACCTGCCTCTGGAAAAGCCCAGACCTTTCCAGCTGCAGGTCAGCCAGCAAATATTTTTTTCCCTGGCTTATGTGCCTATAGGCAAGAAGAATGGTATCTGTGGCAGTCTCCCACCTTTTCTGTTAAAAATAAGGTTTGAAACCAGTTCAGGGCTTCCTGGCAAATGGTAGGAAGAGTGATGGCACCAAGTATTTACAGGGAAGCAAGCAATGTCATTCTGGGGCTTCACTCCTTTTTCCACTTCCCCTCACATTTGGTGGTCTAGAGAGCCTTCAGAGTTCACATCCAGCATCGGGGTGCAGTGATCCCGCAGCAGAGGACCCATCACTTCAACCATGGAGCACCAGGAGAGGTGCAGCTATCAAAAAAAACCAGCAGAAAAATGCATAACTCAAAGCAGAACTGATGGCAGCAGCTGGTGGGAAACTGGAGAGATCCGGTCACCCTCCAACAGATTGCAGATGTCTAGCAAACGTGCCCTGCACAGGCTAAGAAGGGCACCTGTGAACTTGCAGCGATGTCCAAATCTGCTCTGTTCTGCAGGAAAGCCGCATGGTTTCCAAGGTGGTCTCAGGTGATAGCAGAGACCAAAAAGCAAACCTCCTCCTGGACATGTGCAGATCTCCTCCCACCTGGGAAGGGTAGCAGTCCCACACTCAGACACATCCCATGCCTTTCTGCTTGACACCTCCCCATCAGAGAGATCACATCAGGTGCATCAGGCTAAACCCTTGCTCTAGAAAAAGCATGCCTGCATGGGCAGTTATTCTGGTCTAGGCATAATAAAAGCAATGCCAGTTAAATTTCCTCATGCACAAGCAGGTTTACCTGCCCTTCTGCCTCCCGCACAGCTTGCATTTTACAGAAAAGCTTTTAAAAAACAGTTGCATAACCTTATGCACAGGCCATCGGCTTCCTTGGGGATGGCGTGACTGATTATCTGTACAAAGGCTGTGGAAAATTCCTTGATGGATCTCTGGAGCGAAGGCAGCTGGCCAAAGAGTCGGGCAGCCTTTCCCACCACTGACGTCCCACACACCCCCCCACAATGGATTTGTGGTCACCAGCAGTGATGTTTTGGCCAGGAAGGACATTCAGGGGTCCCTAGTCCAACTTGTGCTCAATGCAGGCAGCGCAATACTGAGCCGAGCTCATCACAGGTGTGCTTTGCCCAAAGTGAGCGTAACATGAGATGCGATGTGTGCTGCTGGTCCTGACACCAGGCTGGAAACTATTCATTCTCCTAAAAAATGGGTTTACGGAGGCCATCAGCTATGGCGTGAGGGCTGGTGGGGGCAGATGGCTCTGGAACGTGCCTGCTAGAGATAAAAGAAGGAAATGATGGGATGGTTCAGCAGGGGGACGAGTAGTGGAATGCACACAGGGAGGTCCTGCCTGATCCCTGCCTGCATCCCCCACGGATGGGAGGGAGGAGGTGAGGCCCAGTGTAGCAAAAGCCAAGCAGCCAGAGGGGTCTGCTGGTGAAAGCATCGCTGTGGTTCTGCAGCAAGCCGGTGGCGAGGTTGGCCCTGGCGAGGACAAGCAGCCTCGGCAGGAAAGCACATCCGCTGTTTGGCGTCGGGAGTGAGTCACCGTGCCAAGCGTGAAAAGGAGTTTAACACGTGAAGACAGACCACCTCCCTTCCCCCTGCAGCTGCAGCAGAATAAAAATTAATCTGCCCATTTCCAGGAAAGTGCTTTGCAACCTGATTGCTCTCGTATCTGTTTATTAAACAAAGGTTTCAGGAGGAAATTCCTTGCTGTGGCGACAGACAGAATTTCCAAGATTATCCCAGAGCACAAAGCAAGACGACAGTCATTTTTCATCCCCATAATTAGAGAAAGCGTGTTAGCAGATTAACATTAAGCAACATTTACATATGGTAATATGGTTACGGGATGGTGCTCCTAAGCAAATTAAAGACTGCCTCGCTCACCCTTGCTCACTGCCTTGCAGCAGGTGGGACTGTGTTCACAGCACTGTTCCCAGGGGATTTAAATACCTGATCCAAAGTCAGTCCAAACCCAGCCATAAGATGCCCTTTGACTGCAACAAGCTTTCTGTCGTCGAGTTTCTGGAGTTTGCTTTCCCTGTTGCTCGTCGCATCTCAGAGCCTCTTCCCAGAGGTAGTTTTAAGAACAGCATCCCTCCTCCACTGTTTGGGTTTCCTCAGGTTTGCTCACCTCTGAAAGCAGCGCCGTGCAAATCCGAGACTGGGATGCCTGGCAGGGCTTGGGCACGGGACAGACGCGAAGCATTTCCAGGTTCCCCTAACCACCTTTCATGACTTGCTCCATCTTCAACACCCCCCCACAAAAAAAAACCCCGAGCCAGCCTCTCCTAGCTCCTCTGTAGCCATTTTCAAGGTTCCCAGACTTAACTGTGGAAGGCTGCAGACACATTTGTTATCTTTTTGTAGTGCCATCTGGCATTTGTGTATCAGAAGAAGATTACATATATGTCAAACAGGGGGAAAAATATCTTTTCCTGTAACAGTTGTAGAAGCAAGGAGGGGAAAATACAAAAAAAAAAAAATTAAATCCTGTGGACCATATGGAAGGCTTTTTCTTAAGCAATCCATCTTGAGCAATTAGGAAGTGTCACAGCCAATATGCAGATCCTGGGTTCGCTGTGAGTGCTAGGACAGGAGCAGGGTGGCAGGGTCAGGCTACCTGAGACACTAATGCTGTGATTGCCTGAAATAGCCTGGGAACATGAAATGCCCCCCTCTCCTCTCACAAAGCAGGAGAAGAAAAGAAAAAAGAAGAGAGAGAACGAAACAGGACAGCTTGCAGCATGCTAAGTGAATCAGAGCAATGGCCTTTCTTTGCCTTTCAGGGTTTTTATCATCGCACGTCTTGCGAAAGCAATAGGTGTGAACCCGCCATGGAACCTCGCCAGGTTTTCAGTGCTTGCTCTGTGCCTCCCAATGCCAGGGATAGTGGAAAACTACTGGCTTCTCCTCCCAGCACCACCACACAAGCAAGCTTTGGCAGGGTGAAGGAATCAGCCACTGGCATGACCCGGGGGACAGGGAGAACAGAGACAGCATTGCCACTGCATCCTGTAGAGAAGGAGCTGGTGAGTGTGGTGTGCTCATGGTGCCCTCTGCTCGGTGGGGTAGGCACAGTATCTCCCTGCTCAGCAGGGTGGCTGCATGTTTGCATGCAGTCACGTTATGACGGCCAAGAGCATCCCCTGCCACCCACCAGCTGTACCCTCCAGCTGGTGACTGCAACCGACGGCGGATCACAGGGAGACAAGGACAGCCAGTACCATCCAGGGAAAAGTCTTGTTGGGAAGGTGGAAATGGCAACTGGGGACATGCAGGCCCTCCCTTCCCACCCCGTGGCTAGCAGTCACTCTGTGTATGGGAGCTGCTGCAGCAGCCAACCCCCGTCGGGAAGCAGGGTGGCAGCCACCAGCCTGGCGGCTGGTGTGGGAAAGCAGCTCCCACCATGCCCTGGCAAAGCAGACGGGCTCATGCCAATGCCACATAGGCAGCCAGGCCCCATCCTGCTGGGTGGCTGGGACACGGAGGGAAAACAAAAGAAATACCACAAAGTCAAACAGCATCACCGCCTGGGGTAAAGCAGTCTTCCTCCACTCCTCTCAGGAAAGGCATGTTCGTCGCCTCCTCTGTTTCTTTCCCCTTCCACCATTGTTGCCGCTTTTATGCAAACGATCTGTGAGCAAGAGGGTTAGAGGTCCTCTGTGAATCAGTTTAGCCCAGTATTTATTTTCCTTTCAACCCCAAAAACTTCCCCTGGGTTTTAAGAGTGTCAACCTAAGACGTTCTCCCTTGCTTGCCCCCAGCCTCTGCTGGCCTGGGCAGATGTTTCCTGATGTGGTGGTGGGGAGGGAGTCAGACCCTAGCTGCTCTCTACCTTTCCTCCTGTGAAAGGTTATGCCGTGGAGTTATTTTCACCAGGAAATCCAGCTGTGGTCAGCTGCCTTCTGGCAGCTGCCCAGCCCTGGGGATGAGGAGCACTGCTAACCCGCTGCTCCGCCACCACCACATGCCGTGTCAACCTCCCTGCTGGGTACCCCTCCCTGTCCCCCCCAGCATCCCCCTGCCCCCCAGCATCNAGCAGCAGTTGCAAAACGTCCCGTGGCGTGGAGCTGTACCAGCTGCCAGGCAGCAGTGGCCTGTGGCTGCTGCCAGCACCCCTCTCCCTCCCTGGCCTGTGATTTCCCGAGCAGATGCCCGCAATGGCATTTCTGCGCTGGGCCATGTGCCACGCACAACAGCCAGTGGGCCTGAGTCACAGGTAATGTTTCATTAAGGCTTGACTGTGTCACCCCAGATTTTGGGGAGGGAAATGGGCGGGATGGAATGCAGCCAAGGGGCAGAGAGCAGCTGAACATCACCCAGATAATTTAAAGGACTGGGAGTTTTAAGCTGAGGAGGAAGCACAGTGGAGGCACGTTGTGCAGGAAAGGCTTTATCTAACAAATATGGCCCAAACAGCCCCCTGTCCCCTCCAGCAAGGTCCATGGGTGAGATGGGGCAGCAGAGAGGGATGTCCAGGAGACAGCAATGCTTGAAATGCAGCTGAGACCACAAGTGTGAGCAGCCTGGTGATGCTCCAGACCCCAGCTTTCTCTGCTTTGCCCCAAAAACTTGGTGAAAGCAACAGCCACTCTCACTGAAGGGTATCCCTGTGCCAGCTCACCATTGCTCCTGTGCTTAAAATGACACAGAAGTCAGTCAGGGGAAAAATTTCCATGGGTGCCTTTTAATTGTAAAAATCACACCACACAGCTGGGACTCCAGCAGTTCAGTTACACACAATGCAGGAAAGTGCTTTCACACAACTTACCTGCACTGCTGATACCTCAGTCTGCTGATTTTGTCCTGCTACTGAGCCAAGGATGGCTGTGGTCCACTCTGCACGCAGGGTAAGAAGACCTTTGCCGTGCATCACACCCCTGGGTGCACCACATTAAAACTGCTCCCTGCAGGGCTGCAGCAGAGAAAGGGGAGCTACCAGGTTTGCTTAGTAACATTGATAACGAGCCTCTCAAAAATAACTGTTGTTAGAATATTCACTCAACACATGTCCCAGGAGAAATGTTTCTGAGGTTGCTCATGGCTTGCTTGCTCAGGCTTCCTTGTCCTCCCCAAGGATGCTCCTGGAGAAGGCTCCAGGCTCCAAACCACCCTCTTCAGGGTCATATTGAAAGCTGTTATTCTTGAGAACAAGACACTTATCCCCGTTTTGACCTCCCTGCAGAAGGACAGGATACTGATGTGCACCCCTGCACTGTGGTGCATCCCCAAACTCATTCATTCCTTTCTTCGGCTAGCATCATGAATGTTTCCAATGTTTCCCATCCACAGTTTGCTCTGGCAGCCCAAGACCTGCCCAGCAGTGAGTCCTTTGCCCTTCTGCAGCCAGTTTCTCCTTTTCTCACCTTACCCCTTCGTTAGAAAAGTCCTCTCTTCCGTAAAATCCCACCTGGCTTCTCCTCTCCCCTGCTCAAATTCGTCAGGCACTCCTCCATCTCTGCAGGTTTGGGTAGGAGGTCTACCCACTCCCCAGCATCCTTTCTCTACATTGGGGGAAACCCCTGTGCACACCCAGCTCTCTGCAGGCTGCAGAAAATCAGGAAAATCGGCATTGCTTACTCCCTGGTCATGGCAGTTCAGCTGCCATACCTTTCACAACAGAGCTTTTGCGGAATGGACACACTGGCACCACACTCCCGCCTGTTCACCTCAAGATGCTTCAGGCAGCATAAAATAAAAAGCTAGTCACCAACATAACAATTACCTACATAAATACCTATATAGCCACACTGGAATTCGTAACCAGTGTGCTGTCAGATATTAAAACCCAGGCCTGTGAGTCCCTGCCCTGCGGTGCCGCCAATCTGCAGAAAAATAAGGGGATGAGAAAAATAAAGATGCATGATGGCAGCCTGGATGTCAGCTTGGAAACATCTGAGTGGAAACAAGAGCTGGTAGTCTGCAAGGATTCCAGTTTTTTATCTACTATCTGTTTCTTTAGATTTTATTCCTATTCTGGGAAAACTAGGAAGAAGTGTGTCTGGGGTCAAATGAAACACGTTATTTTTCTAAAACAGAAAGATTTCATCTCTGTCTCAGCATTAGAAAAATTCTCATTTCAAAAGTGGGCTGTGATTTTGAAATGAAAATTTAGACCATCCCATCCCCAAAGGCTAAAATGAGATGTTTTGACAGACCTTTCTCTTTTTTTACCTCTAGGGCTCTTTTGCCTGAAATCAATATATTCCTGCAGAAAGCTTTACATTTGTCAAGCAGCAACTTTTAGCAGCTAAACATCCCCTTGTCCCTCCATGGGCAAGCTGCAAAGGTTTGGCCTCCTTCTCAGGGTCCCTCTGCCCTCGGATGCACTTTACTCCATTCTTACTGCTTATTCCTCGAAGATGTCGCCTGGCAATCCACACACGTGCCTCTCATTAGCACCTAATACATAGCAAGAGGAGATTATACCTATTTCTCCCATCCAAAATAATCTTCTAATGTTTGAAAATAAATTGCAGTAATATGTACCAGCAGGTGTTACCTCTTCAATGTTGTCTTGTTTGTAGCCAGTCACAAGACAACATTCTCATAACATCAGAGGTAAGCAGATGGCATTTATTAATTTACATTGCAAATATACTCTAATATGTACATTGAAAAGCCAGTTCTGTGGGAGGCAGCTTTACCTGGCTTACAGAGTACCTCACAGCCCAAACTCCTCACCTGAGATCAAAAACGATGCTGGAAGAGCACTGTCCCATTGGCTTCACCCATGCTAAAAAAAAACTGATTATCCTAGCCCCTAAGCAGTGCTGTTTTTTAATTATTTTTTTTTTTTTAATTGCCTCTTTTGGTGCAAACTGTCCTGCAGCAAAGCTGGTGAGCTGAGTGCATACAGCAGGACACAGAGGCACAGAGCTGGGGGCTCAGAGCACTCCCCTCCAGGCATTATTCTGGAACAGCACTCAAAAAATGAGGAAAATTGGAAAATCAAACCAGGATGCCGTGCTCTTTTTCCGCAAGAAGAGATGCAGTGCATTAAATGCACACCTCCTGCCCACCCAGGCGACTTCCAGGTGCAACAAAGCTGCTGTTGCCACGTCCTTGGTATCCCTGAGACTAAGGTTAGAGATTTCATCCTTGGCAGTACTATTCACTCTCTGCGAGATGTATATATCTATCATTATAGATCTAGATACCTTTGTACACATGCACGCAGATGCACACCGATACAGGTATCCCAGTCTCCCTCAAGCTTCCTAAGTGCAGCACGGTCCTGTCTCTTCCCATCTCCCTCTGATTTCCCATAGAGGATCTGTGCCTCAGGGGCAACATGTGCCATTTTTTATAGCAGCAGTAAAGGAGTTACACCAGAGGAACAAAGGCATTTTGCACCCCCTTGGAGGCCTATTTCCACAGGTGTCAATCAGTGCCCCAGGCACCAAACTGGAGAAAATTACACGCAAAGTTATTAGAGGCAGCAAGACTCCAGGCAGCATGAACACAGCATATGTCCAAAAGTAAACAGATTGCATGAAACTTCTAACATGCTGAGGGGCCATCAGTGCCGAAATCGCTGTTCTTGAGATGTGGCTCTGACTGCAGGGAGAGGAATGTGCGGTGGGAAGGAGCTGCTGGCACTGTTTCTTCATATTGCTGTGGAGCGGTGTCTGCATTTACAGCTCCACTGGTGGCTCTGCTGAAGCACTTGCTGACCCACCACTCTGCAAGCAGAGGTGCATGGGCGTGCGGAGACTGAAGTGCTTGCAAAGCATGCAAAGCATTTGCTCAGCCAGTCCACCTGGCAAATCCTGCTCCAGTAATGATCTGGGCTGGATGGAGAATTATCAACGCAGATGGACTTAGACTAAAATAGCTCTGTCCCGTCTCCCCTTCCCACCCCCACTTCTATCTTCTGCAAACTGACACGGTTGAAAATTGTTGACTAGCTTTCTAGAAGAGGCATAAATAAATTGGCAGCAAAGGGTACCCAACATCACCGCAGAAATCAAAGAGGTGTAACTTCTGGTTAAAGGTGTCTCAGAGGTCCTGAGCAGCAGCCCAGCCTTCTTGCTATGGGCAACATGGCTGCAAAACTCAGCCCAGCTCTGAAGGCTGTGGCAAGGGAGAAGGGCAGCCCCAAGGACTGCAGTGTAGCCTCCAACTCACAACCTGCCAAGAGCATCTAGCCTTTCTGGCTATCTCTCTCTGTGTTGCCTGAACACAGGCACCTTGGGCTCACCCTGAAATACAGCTCTCACCCATGCTGGTTGGAAACCTTGCCACTCAGGTCCACACCTGGTTTCAGCCTGGAGAGGCAGAGGACCTGGTCCTCCACTACATATCCCATGCTGCAGGTTGGCTTGCTATCTGCTTGGCAGGACCTCATGGCAGGATTATGCCAGACTGCAGGAGCCCGCCTCTGGAGGTGGACACCTCACACGCCCCACTCGACCTCACTCCTGGACCCCCTTGACAACTCATGATGTAGGCATGGGCTCAGGGCATCCACAAAATAGTGGCAAGGGCTCTGCCCTGCCTTGTGGGGCTCTAGCAGCGCGATGTGTTGGAGACACTGTGGGGCACATAGACGTCATGCCACGGAAAGGGAGAGGGTGCTGGGGGAAGGGGACTCTGGGAAGCTGTGAGCTGAACCCAGCAGGGAACAGCACAAGACAATAGATGCCTCTGTTCTGAAAATAGCTGGTGATGTGGATGCTTTCCAAGGAGGAACCCAAATCTGGAGAGTGCATGAGGCAGGCAGCAGCATGTTGGATGCCAGAGGAGCCGGACAGGCACATTTCAGAAAGCCAAAGAAGCGCGCCAACAAATTGGCAATGTGGCAGCCAGAGGCCTGAATGAGCAGGTGGTGAAACTGCATGTCTTGCTGAAAGACACACTGGGCTTAGAAACTGGTTATGCAAGGCTGGCAGGGCAGCCCGCAGGCTGCCAGGAAGCCTGCCCGGCGCCCTGCTCCTTCAGAGAGCCTCAGATGCACTCGCTTCCCCCAGGGCAGGACAGATCGGCCAAGCACTGCAAGTCTGGTCCCACCACAACCACCTTGGTGTGTTCTACTCCTCTCCCCACCACCCTTTGACAGGTTCCTGCAGCACTTCCAAAAGGGAGGGATCTGCAATGGTCCTGCTCCCTCTGAGCTGAGCCTCTTATCTATTTCCCAGCCATTGAACCAGGAGCAGTGCCAGATGGCAGGGTGGCCTTGTACCTGGCAGGGTGTGGAGAGCTTATGGAGCTGCTGCTTATCTTCTGTGGGTTCAAGGCTCAAAGATGCACAGCTCCTGTGTTTGAAAATGCATCCTTCTCTTGATGCTGCAGAGCAGTGCCTGGGCTGGGGTTGCAATATGCCCTCATTGCTTGCCTCCCATGACATGAGGCTCAGTGGGAGACCAAGGGATAGATAGAGTGAAAGTGCCAGATGCCATCACTGTGTCTGATTCTCGCCAGGCACATAGGCCTGATGTTCCCAAACAGCAGCAATAAGAGCATCCCAGCTGCTTTACACTACCACCATGCTTTGAGAGGCTGTCTCTCTCTCTCCCCATACTGGCTCCCATTCTCTCCGTCTCCACCACCTGGTGCTCACTGGGTGTTTGGCCACAACCTCCAGCTCATAGCTGTGAGACTGGGGACGTCCTCATGGTCAACCCTGCTGAGCGCTTCTAGCCCATGCACCCACTGTCACCCACGTTCAGAAATTGCTGTGAGCTCCAAGAAGAAAAAAAATGTCGGGAGGCTGTGTCTGCCACCCTACTGTTCAAGTGGGGCAATATTTAGCATCCATGCTGCTGGGCTGCTGTTGGAGAGACTGTGCAGATCTAGTTTCTTTCCCTGAGTTCACAGGACAGATGCAGGCATATGAGCAGCTTCCTGTTGATGCAGACGCTCTGGCTCTTTACCGAAGTTATTCTCCAACAAATATTGTTAAAGCCTGTTCAAAATCTAGGTGCAAAATTAAAGTGCCTGGGCATCATGGCATAACATCATCCCTGCATGATTTAAAATCTGCATGCCATCAGACCTGAGCAAGACAAGCCCAAGATCTGGTGCGGCACCTGCCCGCTGTCCCCTGCCTGGCCCCCTCTCTGCTGCAGCCATCCTGGTGCCCATGGCAAGGGCTGGAGCTGCAGAACCAGAGCGATGGGAGAACATCACCCACACATGCAGAGTCTGGCGAGGAAATTCACTCCAGCTGCCAGCTCTGGGTGATAAGACAATCTCCCTTCATCTCTTATTGCCACTTGCTCCACCCCTTCATTCTATTTTTTTTTTCCCGGTTGCACCCAAAAGCCTGCCCTCCCCAGCGTTTCGTACCCTGCTCTGCGTTTTCCCCTGATTACACTGCGTCACATTGACGTCAGGGAGGCAGCAAGGGGCACGCTAATGGGGCTTCTTTCATAACCTGCCTGCCCTGGGGGCACTTGTTAAACGTTGGAGTTACGTGATACACAGGTAACGGCACTGGAGACTGATTGCAAGCAGACCCGAGGGAACCCACACTGGTTTTTCTGCACAGCCTCCCTGCCAGACCGGGAACAGAGCAAACACACTGAGAAAGGAAGCTGGAAAAGGGCAGGTACCTGTCTTGGCTGGCAGGGCTCAGGGTGTGGGCACAAGGCAGTTTGTTACAGTGATTTCTTCGTGCATCGCTGAGCTGGCAACACCCATACAGGGGTCATCACTTCTAGAAGTGAAAAAAAATTAGTTTAAAACTCAAGTTGTTGCAGACTTTGGAGCTTGGCACGGCCATTTTTGCAGGGTTGGGGTTTTTTTTAGTGTCGTGACCGAGTGAGGTTGTGGGATTTGACAGCACGGGCTGCGTCGTGGTCTGGGTTTCATTTGGGTGGACACTTGACAGAAATTCCCAATGATAAATTATGGGCTGCCAGGAAGGGGCATCCAAAAAGTCGGAGGCTGGGGACAGGGCTGTCCATCCAGAGCTGAGGGGCAGATCCCCGCTTCCAGGCTCAGCAGGATTGCTCCGGGGTCTGCACAGGACCCTCTGCATCCACCCTGGGACAAAAGACTGGGGGTCTGGCCACAAGCCTCTGGCTTGGGCAGTACTTCTTATTTATCCATTCTGGTCTGCCAGCCCAGCACTTGGCTGTGGGTATTCACACCAAGCATCAGCACCATCAGGAGCCCATCAGAGTTATCTCAGGTTGGACACAACCACATGGCAGTGAGGGGGATGGGTCTTCAATTTTTCCATTTCCCTTTTGCTTGAGCATCTTCTGGAGAAAAAAACCAAACAAACAATAAAATATCTTTAAGAGTTCCCCAGCCCTGCCTCCTTCTACTTCATGCCTGTTCCTTGGTGGAAAACAAGAAAGATTACCTCAGCTCCTGGATTTCTCTTGCTCAAGGAGGGTTGTTTGCAGTAACTCCTGGCATGGCTATATGTTAAACGCTGACCCAGCCTGGGTTTCAAAGAGGCAGGGTTTTGGGAAGAGGGCATAAATTTGGGCCTCATTTTGGGACACAACCCTAATTTTCAGACTTTGATCTTTCCTTCCCACATAATGAAAATCCATTTCTTGTCTTTGGGGACTCTATTGTAGACAGAAGAGACCAGTGTGGTTTGCATATGGAAAAGAATTACTATGAGTTGCGTTTTAAAACATTTTTTTATTGATGTGCTCCCGGTCTCCTGTTTGCTGGTGGGTAATTAAGTCAATTAACAAGCATCTGTTTATTTATTTCCCCCATTTATGGATGTAAGCAGTTTGGGTAGCAGTTTGTAACAAGGGCCTGCTGTAGCTTGCTGGTCAATACATGAATATTCAGGGAATTGCTTGCTTTTCTATGGGGACCTGCCTCCTCTGCCTCAGGGACACTGGGCGCAAGCTTTGGGGTGGGCAGTTGCGGGGGCTTAGGCTGAGCTGGCACGGGGACAGGGTCCTGCCCTGGGAGGAGGGAGAGCAAGGCAGCAGCATGACATGCAGAAGATGGAGAACTGCTGCTGCCACTTCCCTGCTGTGTTAGGGCCCGTCCTGCAGAAAACAGCTGTGTCAAGTATTTTTCCAGGGTGTAGGCACCCATAAAACAAGTTCCCTCCTGATCTGCATTTTGGCAAAGCCCCTCAGACACTTTTGCAGCCCTGTTGGGTTTTCGCGTCCCTCCCACAAACTGAGGCTTCAGCATCCTTCAATAAAAACCAGACTGGGTACTGTGCTTGCAAGGAAGCCTGCAGAGGCCGGAAAATACCACCCACCTCCCCTCTGGTCCTGGGAGGGTGGCCCAATTTAATGCATCACCCCAGCCATGGCACCCCTCCCCAGACCCATGCACTTTGCTTTCCCGGAGTGGCTGGGAGACGAAGCACCGCCAGGGAAGCAGCACGTCCCTGGGAATTTGCCATCCCAGGGTTCACGCGGGGAATCCAGGCACAACCCCACCAAGCCCACCATCCCTCCTGGGCAGCTGGGTGGCCCTGACTTTCTGGTGGATGCTTCTCCCCAGAGCATTTTGGGGTCACCAGAGCACCACGGACATTGCTCCTCCCCATCTCCTTTGCCAAATGAGCTCCCTATGCCTAGAGCCAAAGGCTACAAACCTGGCAAGTGACATTCCCCCATGGAAGAAATAACTTCTAGTGATGTCTTCAAAGAGTTATTTAATCACAGGGAGCACAATTAAGGAGGCCTAGGAGCAAAAGAAAAGGGATTAGAAGTATCTGGGAAGAGCATTCATCACAGCGAGCAGTTTGCAGGGGCACATCTGCTGCTGACTCCTCTCTTCCAGATGCACCGGTTTTATTGCCGTGTCAGCAGGATGAATGTTTACTCCCTTTTAAAGCTGTCAGACAACTCAGATGCCGAAACAGTGTAACGCTAAACATGCTTGTTTTTTAGAAGAGGGGGAAAATGATGCTTAGAAACGAGGGAATTGCCACAGTCGATTAGACTGGCCTTGCATCTTCTGCTCCTGACATGAGACACCATCAGCAACTCCAGTGGAGGCTGCAAGAAAGCCTGGGACCAGCAGCTATAGGGCTATCTGCCCCTGTGCATGTGTGCTTGGGAGAAGTGAGGGCAGGAGTCCTAACAACCTTTTCAAAATTCCTTGGGTTTGGTAATTTAATTAGTTTAAATGAACAATTGTGTATTTGTTGTTCTCTGCACCACCAGCAGGAAGCAAATGTGAGGAAGGGATATGAATGAGACAGAAGGTAGAAAACCTCAAGTAGAAACAGTGGCATGGATGACTGCAGACAGCCCAGAACAGGCAAGCACCTCCAGTGTGGTCCACAGCAGTTCCCAGGCAGTGGGGCTTCATCTGGAGGATCTGGGGTACCTGGGAGCTAGCACAAACTCACAGAGAGTCTCTTCCCATGAGCAACACAGACAGAGGGTCCCCAGAGGCAGGACGCTCACTACCACTCATTTCAGAGATCTTGGAAATTTGCCATCAAGTTTGGAGACAACTCAATTAAAAAAGTCAGGCCAATCCGTTTCCTATTTCAATGCAAAACAAGATGAGAAACATCCCTGGGGAGTGCCAGGAACATTTATCTGCGCGTGCAGGCTGGTGGGGAGAAGGGGTCAGACTGTTTTTGCTGCTCAGCTGTCCTCCGGGATGAACCATCCCCTGTCCCCAAGCCACATTGCTGGCCAAGGTTTTACAGCATCAATCTGCAAATCCTCAGCTCAAGAAGCAGCATCTCTCCTTGCTCAGCTGCTCACAGTTCCTTCTCCTGCCACCACCCATGAGGAAGCTGCAGCTGCCCCTCATTACCCCAGTCTTTTGCTGTCCCAGGAGGGTGTCCCAGGCAGAAGAGGAGCATGGCAGTGCCAGGCTTGCCAATGCAATTCTGGGCAGTGATTCACACCCGCCCTGCTCTAACAAGAGACCCAGAAAAAGCCTCCAGTCTTATTTACGGCAGAGGCGGGAAGTATAATAATAATGATTGGATGAAAGTTTGCTGTAATGGGTAGTGCGTTGGCTGCAGCCCAAAACTGCTTAATAGACCCAATTGTCATAGACAATTGAGCAAAGGTACCAAAGAAATTCCCATCAAATGGCTCTGGTTGATAAATAAAAGATACCTTTGGGGCAGCCCCCTTGCCACGCAGCAGTTTTGGGGTCTACCAGGCAGATGCGGTCCCATCAGGGTAGTCCCTGCCAAATCCTATTTTATGGCTGGCCACGCTCTGCCTGAGTGCCTGGTCTGCTAGCTGGTGGGAGCAGATGGTCTCTTTAAAATACAACCAACGTTGCCAAGGCCTGCCACTTGTATTAGCTGCCTCAACGTACGCAGGCTGTGAAGTGGCACCCATCCATCTCCTCTACCACCCAGCCGTGCTGGTGTCCCCCTGCCCCATGGACGCTGATGGGATCACAGCTGAGAGAAGAAGGCCTGCTACTGACCTTTGCTTCATATTTCGGTGAGGGGAGGATCTAAGTGATCAGAAGTTCTAGCTTCTGTCTTAATCAGAGGCTGTAGCAATGTTGCACAGCCTGGGCCTACCTGCTAATGAGAGCGCATCAAAGGCTGTCAGGGAGTCTTGCCTTGCTTTCTTCATCTCCCTTTTTCCAGCATGGGGGTAAGGGGAGGTGGGTCTGGGCTGTTCATACACCCTGCAACCATGCTGCATGGAGATTCCACCAGACAGCTAGAGCACAGCATGATCTCTCAGCAAGTATCGGGCTCCCCAGGGAACCCAGGGCACAAGGGAGGGTGATGGGAAAGCTGGCCCTTGACGTGGGGAATGCTGGGTTCAGGTCCTGCCCTCACTGGGGCTGTTGCTGTGGACACGTTGCCAATTGCCAGCTGGCACCAAGTTTGGGGCAAGGAAACATTTTTTGGTAGCAAAGCCTGATTAAGACATTCTGCCCGCCCTGGATAGCATCCCATATTGGGTGGGATCTGGGTTTAAAAGGTAATAATAAACTGCTCCTTGCCAGATTTTGGTGTTTTGCCTATTCCAGTATTTCATTCTGTATGTGCATTTTGGGGGGCTAGGGTGAGGGGACAAGGAGTTACCAACACAATACAGAGGCAGTGAACTGCACCATTAGGGCAAGTATAAACCTCCAGGACACAGGGGAGGAAGGAAATTTCTTCCACCCGCTTTGCCCCCAGAGAAACCACACTCATAATTGCATCCTCTGACCCCTCATTTAATTCTTTTTAAAGTGTCTGGAAGATACACATGAAGACAGTGTATTATTTTTCTGGGCAAATGAAATTGTATGTTTTCCCCCATGGAAGTTATTTCTATTCTGCACCTTTTCCTTAATCCCACACAATTTGAGAGACAGCTGATTTGTAGCTTTTGGAGGTGCTCTCTTTTTCCCCACTGCTGCCAGAAATGAAGTGAATCATGTATTAGTTTAGATCCCACACTGGATGAGGTTTCTCGGCTGCAGGCTGTCTGGGTGCAGGGCTTACTGCCGGCTGGAAGGCAGCATGTTTGCTGAGCACTCCCCATCTCCCCCACGGACGGGGCACATAGCGATGATGGTGAGAGAGGATTTTAAACATTCGTCCCTGTGCACACAGGAGAAGGCTGAGGCAGAGGAGCATCCCTGGCTTCAAAGGATGACAGAAATAACTCTGTGAAGTGGCTTTTGAACATGGGACACACTAGGGACTGCCCACCTGAAAAACACAGCATACCTGTGAGGTCAGCTTTTTGATAGTCGAGTTGAAATTAATGAAGGCAGCCTGGCACCAGCCAGCAGAGGAACTGTGATCGGCATCTGTCCCAGCCAGGGTCCATGCCACTGCTTAAGTGGAAGTGGGCTTCTCACGCAGCTCCTGGCTTTTGTCAAGGCTTCTGCTGCCTCTACATGGGTTGAGCTGGGGGTGCTAAGGACAAATGACCCATAGCAGGCCACCATCGCAGGCCAGTAAATGTCTGGTAGGACATATCACCTCCAAAAAGTGGAGCAAGATTGCTCCGTGGGGACTGAGAACCAGAGTCTGCTGTGAGGATGCTGGCAGAATGACATGGGAAGCACTGCAAGTCATCCTCTGCATGGGGGGAGAAAGAGCATCCCTGGCAGGACCTTTCCATCTGATCCACCTGGGATCAGTGGGGTTAACAGCATCAGATGCTGAAACCTTGTAAAGGGGAGGCTTTGGTGTTAGGGAAGCTGGGAAGCTCCCCAGGCCCTAGGAGAGAAGGGGCAGGGGGGATAAGCTGGTCTTTTTCCTCACTGCATGCACCCAACTGAGAGCCTTTAACAACTGTCTCCAGTTGTCAGAGCTGAGCCATGCATCTGTGCTACCACTTTATGTGGCTTTTGGATCTGAGGACACAGTGAGTGGCATCAGAGGGCTCACAAGGGCTTAAGAGAATTATTAGTCCCCCCCTCTTTCTTTACACATAACAAGGTAGGAGGAAGACATGGAGGAGGCATATCATGACCACAGAAAGGGGCACTTGATCCAAATTCCAGGGAGAATAAAGAAAAATGTGAAGTGAGATGAGTTAAGTAATTGGTGCATAGGGGGATGAAAGACAAAGCAGAGCCAGCAAAGAGGTTACTTTGCAGGGGTGGGTGGTTTCAGAGTGTCTTTACAATGCAGCCCAAATAGGGTCCCTCTCAGAGTTGTTCTTATTGCCATTAATAATTACCTCTACCTAATGCTTTACTCTTCCAAGCCCTTTATAGGCACTTGTGTACTGCAGATGGAGCCAACAAAGATGCAAAGAGCACTAGAGGTAGGATCCAGCAAGAATGAGCCCTCTGGAAAACACAAAGACAGGGAGAGGGGGAGAGACACCCTGTCACCACATCCATGCTAAAACCCCCTCCCTGAAGGGGCAGACCTGCATCATATCATTCATTTAAAAAACAAACAAAAAAAAACAAAAAAACCCAAAAAAAACCCAAAAAAAAACCCCAACCAAAAAAAAGCCAAACAAACAACAAAACAACAGGTTTTGGTTTGGACATGGAAAGCTTTTTCTGTGGGGAAGGGAGATGCTGTTATTCACATAAGACACCATTTAGCTAACCTTCCCAACATGCTGTCCTGAGGTATCACCTACCATTTGCCAAATTTTTTGTGTGTCCATTGCAGCCTGGTTTTATCACCCCATTCCAATGCTGCTTCTTCCAGCACACGCCATGACATAGCTCAGGAACTGAAAAATCCCCTGTGGCCATTTCTCTAGGACATCTTGTCCTTTCCAGAGTGTGAAACTCTCCAGGACTTGCACATGTTTGTAGCCCCTGTCCTGCGATGGTGTAACAGCCCCACACAGGAGGATTTCACTGACAAAGGGACTGCTCTGGGCTCCCGTTCAACAGGGAGATGAAATAATCCTAATGGCATCATCTCATTTGGCCTTTCTTTTGCTCCAGCTGTTCCTGCTTCTCCTCCAAAGATACAGCTTCCTTTGAGAATCACTGAATTGGTGGAGGAGAGGTTTTGTCTTCTATCTCCCCAGTGCCCCCTGCACTTTCTGAGGTGATGGGGCTGTTTTCTTGAGGAGACCTGTAACGAGAGCAAGACAAACATTGGCTGTCTTGTGTGGTCATGTCTGGATTTCAGGGCAGGCTTTCCTGTTTGGACAAATGCAAGGCTCAAGGTGAAATTCAAGAAAGTGAAAATCTGTATGCTGCACATCCAAGAATATATCAAAGAGAATGAAGCTCCAGCAGCAATTTCCACACAGCCCTGGACACAGGCTTACCAGAAGATCCTTGCCCTCACCTCATCTGTTCTGGCCTCCTGTTTTTTTGCAAGAGGGGCAGAGGCCTTGCGGCTGCCAGGGGTGCAGCCCAGCCTGCAGGCAAGGGGCTGGGGAGATCACAGCAACAGGGCAAAATACAATTCTCCCAAATTTTCTCCTAGAAGTGACTGAACTAAGGGTTAGGGGAGGCTAAAACTAAAAAACAAAATGAAAAACTAAATACACTTGAGGCATCAGCACAAGTGATTACTCCATGCGTGCTTGGGTTTTAGGCTAGGTTAAAAGCAAACAGGATTACAAGCCTGCAGAAAACTCAGCCTGCTGCTTCCTCACCTCCTGCCACAACTTTGGTTCAGACACAAGTGCTACTCAAACAGCTCACGTTCCTGTGGGGAAGGTGGAAACCTTGGCCGATTTATAGTTTGTGGGCAAATCTGGTCATAACTCATTCCTCATCCTGCTCTTCGGGGAGGTCTTCTCCATGGGCTTTCTTAAAAATTGGGAAGGGGAATGAAGCCAGTGACAAACAGAGGTCTAAAGCAGCCAGGAGAGACTTGGTCTCACTCCCAGGCTGCAAGGCTTACTTCTCTGAATCGCTTCCTTCAAAAGCTTCTTGCTTTTACTAAGAACTAACTGGAACTCCTGTAGTTCAAGTGAGGAGTTTAACCTGAGCTCACCTGAAGCTGTTACAGGCTACAAACATTTGCCCATGCCAGAAACAAGTGAAGATGCTCTTGCTCACTGGCAGTAAGTCAGGAGGTAGCCTGGCAGGTAGCCTGCAAGGCTCTTGCTGAGCCCATCCTTTTGCTGTAGAGAGGATGCTCTCCTCTGCATCCTCTGCTGAGACCACGTTTTTGACAACAGGATCAGGGTTTGCTGGGCCTGGGATTTCCAAACAACTTGGCACTCAGCAGCCACCTTAGACATTGCACTGTTTCCATATGTCCCAGGGAGCCAGGTCATTGCCACTTTGGTACTCGGCCACCCCTCCAGGCAATGTGAGCCACTGCAGCTGCTCAGCCTGGAATGGGTGTGGAAGAAACCCAAAGCAGCTGGTGGCAAGCTGGTCTCCCACCCTCTCCCACCTGAGTCTGCACCCCACATGCCAGCAGACACATATGAGAAATCAGTATGGGGCATGCCCAGGGAAGAAATGATGTGCAGGTAGGTTTGTGAGAGTCAGGGAGGCTGGGGATCATTTTAAGAATCAGAAAAAGACACTAAGCCATTTTCTCCTTTCTGTGCCCTCATCCTGAAGACTTGCTTCCTGTTTTCTTGGTGCCCAGAAACTCACTCACACAGAAGCTATGGACTTCCCCTTAAATCAACACTACAACTGAGACTCCCCCTCAGAGAATTTCCCCAAATGGCACAAAAATATGCTACTGCTGGAGGTGCTGCTGAGGCTGGCCTGGCAAATACACTGAGTACTGATACAGTGCTGTACTTGGATAGAAGAAAGCAGAACTGTCTACTTCCAGGGGACAAGCAAACAAACAAACATTCCTCTGATATTCACATGTTCCGCAGGAAAGAACCCTGACGTGGAAAACACCCAATGTGCACACTTCCACTACAGCCCTG
The DNA here is from genome assembly GCA_013400535.1 of Scopus umbretta. Classification (NCBI taxonomy): domain Eukaryota; kingdom Metazoa; phylum Chordata; class Aves; order Pelecaniformes; family Scopidae; genus Scopus; species Scopus umbretta. Next base: position 39,827 of record VZTL01038828.1, read on the forward strand.
CCCTTCCAGTGGCTCTTGTTCAAGAAGAGATACCCCTTCTTATTTTGTACAAGCCAAGAGAACCTTTTCAGGCAGTGGGATAGTGACAAGAAGACCATGAGGCTGGTACACCATGCCCATCCAGCCCAGCAGGGTCTCAGCATCCAGCAGGGATGCCACACGGGAATATCAGCCTCTCTGCATTCTCAAAGTGTCCTTCCCAATTAGGTACCGGCCTGATAACAAGGGACTTAAAGCCATGTTTCTAGAGGTTTTGAGACACCTGTCTCCCCTTACTTTTGTGCTTGTGGGAAGGTGACTCCCAGCACGCCTTCCTTTTCCCTCAGCTCAGAACAGATGTTCATGCATCCTTCAGTACACTAGGTGCTCAAAGCTCCTCTCTTCAGTTGCAGGGATGAGGTTTATGGCTGGCTGCAGCCTTCAGTGCTGGGTACAGAGCAGTGCTTCAGGACTAGATGGAGATGCAGCTGCTGTGGGACCAGAGCACAAAGGCATCTCCACTGGGAGACAGAGGGAAGCTGCAGGAGAAACATTGCACAAAGCTGCAGTAAAGACCATGGGAGAAAAACAGCCTATGAGAAGGGGTTCCCACATTGCTGCTGAGCCAGACACTTAGCCTTCTTCCCCAATAGGGACTCACAGACATGCTTCAGGCAGCTGTACCCTCTCACTGGAGCTTCAGATATGACATCCACATAGGCCACAAGCTCCACAGTCCAAGGATGAGAAACCAAAGAGAGATGCAAAAAATAACTCCTTCCCATGTCAAAAGACTGTTGAAAAAAACCCAAACACACAAAGGCTTAGCAAGTAGCTTTGATAAAGGCCACAAAAAAAATCCCTAACCCCAAGAAGGGAGTGCTGTGCTCAAATTTGAGAGGCACAGCTGAGAGCCCTGCCCATCTCCTGAACAGGTGAAAAGCATTTCATCCTTCACAGCAGCCCCCATCACTACTGGGGAAACTTCACTGCCCTCAAGAGCATCCTAGCTGGGAAAAACACAGCTTCATCAATACTTGATACTGCAGGCAATGGTCTACAGCGGAAGCATGCCACTGCCGTAGTTCTTACCCACACAAATTGCTGCAAATGGCTGACAGATGGGCCAACCAACATGCAGGGCAAAAGGAAAAAATGCCCAGGACTGCTGCCTGCTCCACGCTGCCTGGAGGGGGGAAGCAACACAATGGAGAGATTACAATAAGCCCATAAATCAATGGGAGGAAAGCAGGGAGCATAAACACTGAGACGATTACTGAATACACAGGGAAGTAGACGTATAAGCAGAGGCAGAGGTTTTAATAAATATGCATTCCTGGAGAAACTGCCTCTGGCACCAGCAGAAGGTTTTTCCACAGAGTGGAGCCATTCAGATGACTGGTGCCCCATGGTCAGGACCAGCTGGGCATGTGCACCCACCAAGGAGAAAGGATGGAGACCATGACCTGCACCCCATCACCCCAGCCCTGCAGCCCTGCCTGGCAGTGCATACAGCTGATGCAGGACACCAGCTGATGTGGGCAGGTGTGGTGTGTTGACCCTGGCTGGATGCCAAGTGCCCACTAAAGTTGCTCTGTCATTNACCTGCTCCAGCGTGGGCTCCTCTCTCTCCACGGGTCCACAGGTCCTGCCAGGAGCCTGCTCCAGCATTGGCTTCCCATGGTGTCACAGCCTCCTTCAGGCACATCCACCTGCTCTGGCGTGGGGTCCTCCATGGGCTGCAGGTGGATATCTGCTCCACTGTTAACCTCCATGGGCTGCAGGGGGACAGCCTGCCTCACCATGTTCTTCACCAAAGGCCGTAGGGGAATCTCTGCTTTGGTGCCTGGAGCACCTCCCCCTGCCTCCTTCTTCACTGACCTCAGTGTCTGCAGAGCTGTTTCTCTTACATATTCTCACTCCTCTCTCTGGCTGCAGTTGCACAGTTTGTTTTTATTTTTCCCCCTTCTTAAATACGTTATCACAGAGGCATTAGCACTGTCACTGATTGTCTTGGCCTTGGCCAGCAATGGGTCCGTCCTGGAGCTGGCATTGGCTCCATCGGACATGGGGGAAGCTTCTAGCAGCTTCTCATAGAAGCTACCCCTGTAGCCCCCCCACTACCAAAACCTTGCCATGCAAACCCAATACCCAAGTGCCTGGTCCTTCCTGGGCAACCCAGCAGGATTAGCTGCTAGCATGCAGTATGATACCTAACCCTGCAGGAAGTGTCATGATGGGGAAGTGGTTCCAAGGACAAAACATCCTGCATCGCTCGCTGGCAGCTTTGCCTGGGCTCCTCACACTGCTGGGATCCTGTTGTACGACATCAGCATTACTTCTCCCGTCTATCACATACAACTGCTCTTTCCACAGCCCTGAGCTTGTCCTGCATGCTGGAAGCAGCTCTTCTATCTCAGGGCCATCAGTGCTTCACATGAGGAATGGAAAGCATCATGCCCACTAGACCAGGGACTAGTTACAAGCCAAGAGCATCTTCTACAAGGAGTCCATAAAAGTGCAATGGGAAGATGCGTCCTGGGGCACTGACCTTGGGGGAAGTGTGGTGAATAGCCACAAAGCATCTTTGTTCTCAGCCCTTGGGTGGTCTTTGCCCTGGCTTTCAGAAAGGTCACTCCAAAGGGCACCCTGAGGGACATGACTTTTACTTGAAGTCCTTTAGGTCCAACCACTTGGGACATGAATGTTACTGCCAGTGTTACTGGCAGCTTGACACCACTTTTAAAGACGTGTAGATTCAGGGATGCAACTAAGCAGAACCAGTGTGGGGACAGGAGACATCATAGAATCATAGAATC